>WBMY01006047.1:53844-77493 GCA_013397315.1 Donacobius atricapilla | reverse complement strand
AAAAAAAAAAAAAGGCTAAAATTATTTATCCATCAGAAGCAATAAATACAACTCTCTTGATTAGTGCAAGGTTGTGAATGCAACTCTCATGCTACTGCTTGCATTCAGTTGTTTCTATTCTGTGATTAATTGTTTACATGGTGTTAAGTGTTAAGCACTAGATAACACATTATTCTTATGCTATGACAATATTCCTCGTTGACATCTTTTAGCTGTCTACACTTCTTGCAGCAGACTTGGCAAACATTTATTGAATATCTAATGTTTGCTCACTCATTCTGAGTACACATTCTGAGTATAATGTTAAAAATTTAGCTGGGTGGGATCTGTAGATCTCATTTCTGTAGCATACTTGCTAAGTCTTCTTGCAGAACCCTACATTATTAATTTCATATTAATTTTATTCTCTGGCTGTACACATTTAATGGAAATCCCTGTACAAATACCTCAAGCAAAATGCTGTATTTACAGTACTTTTCAGACACATTTATACAAATTGACAACAATCAAAAGAAAGCGATTGAAATTCATGCATTTGTCAGTGAAGCACTAAAACATTCTTAAAAAAATAAAAGAGAAAAGAAGAGTCAAATGTGCATATTGTATTTCTGTCATACAGCTCCCATTGCAGTGAATGCAGGCAGTTAGATTTGCTGCTTACCTAAAGCAGGTTTGACTTGTCTGTCTGAAACATCATAACAAACCACCTACTTTTCCACTTATCTTTTAAGCATTTCCCCAATGTGCAAGTACAATAGAACCAATACCACATTCAAAGCAAAAGCTGTTTTGACCTTTCTAGAGCCTCTGGGTTCTTTGCCCCTCTCTACTCAGAAAGTTTTACATCAGAGAAACAGGCTGTCTGGGCAGCTGCTTACACATTCCATGGACACGACACTGGCTCACAGACTTTCTTGAGATAAATGGTGATTATCCTTTTCTTCAAAGAAAAATAAAGCAGCCCAAGAAACTGTCATCCTGTCATTTGCTCTGCAATAACACAGTGAATGTGCAGGGCACAACCATTAAAGACTGGGGTCCATGTGAGTACCTGGTGTAAACAGAAATGAGATATACTTTGATAAATTACAGCCAAGGACTAGGCTTCCAGCCCTTTTTTCATAAGCGCTGACAATTTTTTCAGATTATCTGTTTGACAGGAAAAGAATATCTGCCATCTGCTAACATGATACATCAATCTGGTGGTCAGATGTAATGGCAAAGAAGGGGAAGAGGCAAACTGCTGTGCCTGAGGGCACTTCCTAATGCTGTGTGCTAAAATGCAGCACACAAAGGACAAAGCAACCAAGACAGAAGCTATCCAAGACTAACTCTCTCCCCACACAGAGAAGTGGGCCCAAATCCTCACTGTGATAGCAGGATACTGCAGAAGGAGAGATACCACTAATGGGTGATGGGAAAAGTCAGAAGACTGGCAGTGTACATCACAACCGTTTTTGACTTTAGAGACATGTACAGTCACCCCGGGGTTTACATGGCGCCTGTAAAACAAAGAACAAAAGGAGATGGGCATCACCATCCCCTCTAAGTACAAACCAAGCCCAAGCTCCTACAAAGGAAAGAATACATTGGAAAAAAGAACTGGGACTCTTCAGAGATAGAACAAAATATTGGAGTCACCAGAGAAGACGCAGACATCACGTACGTGTTCTCCATGAACATCCAGTTTCCACAGAGATATCAGCAATGGGATAATACACTGAGAACAGCTGCCCTATGGCAGGTTAATATTAATTAGACAATCCTCTAGTTAAATATTTAAAGGGAAAAACCTGAGGAAAATGTATACTTAATTGTAATTGTCCAGCAGTGGATGATAAGGTAGTCAACATCTTCATTTTATAGAAGGGAAAGTTTGCACTCCTTTCAGCTCAAGGAGCTATAAACTGTGGCAGGAGTCCATCTGCAGAGCAAAAATTCATGTATTGCATGAACAACTTTGGCTGAAAGGATTGTCTTCTAGATCCCTGATATTCATATGGAGAAGAAATTGGCACCTGTCAATTTTCAGAGGCAGCTAAAGGTCTACTCAGGTAATGCTGGATTCCAAAAAAGGACACAGAAGTAATTTGTGAGTCACTACAGTAAAATGGAAATAGTAAATATCTGATATAGTCTTGTCTTTCCTCTGTCCACTAAATAACTGTTAATTGGACCCAATTTGCCTTGGTATGCCCTGACACATCTCCAAGGGAACCTGTTTTGAACAAGGCAGCAATTCTATGAAAGTAAAACATTTCAGTTATAATTGTCATAAAGAATGTGGATGAAGGACATAAACCAAATTAAAAAAGAAGTAAGGATGTCACTATATGCAAGTTGCTTTACTAGGTAAGGAGAAATAAAACAGTGATTGGGGCAATTTTGCTTTTGTAAGGTGCTGAAAAATTCCACTGGTTACGAAACACACAATATCACAGATTCTGCTATTTATGGATGAGGAAACTGGCTTGAGTATTTCCTCTTGACACTGTAATACTGCTAATAAGTAATACACTAACAGACACAATTTTGTAACACTAAATAAAATTACAAGCATTTAACATTCAGAGAGATTTATAGAAATCAACAGATTTAGTTCTCAGTCCATCTTCTGTACAGGAACAGTTGTTCCCCAGCTCATATGAAGTTTGCATTCTTCAAGTCAAGAGACAGTAGAGAAAACCTACTGGTTTTGTTTATACAAATCAACAAACTCTGAGCTCTATCCTGCTGTTCCCAAGTAGGTAAATTAAACAACAACCACAGGATCTACAGATTCTCTTCACAAGTCTGATGCCCACACAATTTCTGAATTACTGCCACTCTCATGTGACGTGAAAATTACAGAAGAACAGCTTGAAGGACAGAAGTACAAAGTAGGTGCTAAGCATTTCTATTTATGGAATATTTCAAGTTGTTTTCCACTTTAAACCAGGATTAGCATTCAGGGCAAAGAAAGTGAGATGGACTTTGAAATCTGACCTGCTTTTTCTCCAGCCTTCTAAATGGCTGGAAGATGCTGCTGAGGAACCTGAGACCACCGCCATATGGACAGTAATGACAATCTGTTCAGTGTCATCCTCCTACAGTGTTCTGAAACACATGCAGTTTTTATAACAAATTATTATCCCATCATGATCAGTTAGATAATATACATGCCTCACAAGTGACAGAAAAATCAGTATCCTTTATGTTTTATTTTGCTTCTCTTTTGAATATTGAGAGGTTCTTATCAATAAGTATAACTGTTGTTATTATTTTTTTCTAACAGTGAAATATGAAAGGGTTTATTTTCCTACGTACGAATGCAGATTTCAAGGGCCATGAATTTCATGCTTTTCTTTGCCAGAAAATTGTTGTGATGTGAATACATTTTAAGAAAAATCACCATGCTAGCTAGTGATTAAGAAAGAAAACATCATGTATTGGCAGCAAACAAATGAAAAACAAATAATATAGATTAATAAAAAAGCAGCTTAAAGAAGAATTCTAATCCTGTTCTAAATTAAATAATTAAAAGAAAGGAAATGTCTAGGGGGAGAAAAAGTGAAATGTAATCCATTCTGGCCTCTTGCCCCCACCCATAACTCAATTTACTGCCTTGAAGTTACAGTTGACTCACTGAGGTGCAAACAAGAGTAACATAAATCTCCAAACATGTGCCTCAGGGAGAACTCAGCAGCTGAGAGAGTATGGACAGGAGTTGTTGGACTCCTCTACATACCTTCTGCATCCCAGCACTGCCTAAAGCATTTGTGAACCCATCATAACTCATGGGTTAGGGTGGCTCATGGTTACATTGCATTACCAGAGCTTTAGAAGAGAACCAGAGTGTATTTTGGCTGAAGTGTCCCTCTATGCAAAGGTGAGAAGACCACAGTACATAACACAAAAGTCCCCACAGCACTTTCAAGAAGAAGAAAAAAAACAAAATGAAAGTGAGAGAAGTCGTGTCAGTAGAAGCTTGGGGGTTGAGCTGAAACTAGAAGGTGACTTGTAGGTCCAAATGATGAAATCTGGCTTGTAGTCTTGCTTTAGCCACCTGCCATGCCAGACAAGCTCACATCACCAGAAGAACCTGAGTTGCAACAAACCTCTTTTCCCAGAGACTGTGCCACTGCTTCAGGTCCTGCTGAGTCTTCAGAGACACTGGTAGCTGCAAGAACCAATTAAATATCATGGGCTGCACTATTTGGAGTGCACAGTGTGGACACATGAGTACCAGATGGATAGACCTCGCTTTGAAGTTGGCCCTGCTTTGATCTTTGATAGTCAGACCAGATGATGTCACTTCCAACAGAAATTATTCTATGACTGTATTTTCCTGGGTGGCTTTATTGTTTCCTCACACTCACCTTAAATGCTTGAATGCTGCTAACATCTTTTATCACATCATCATTGCAATCCCATTCTTCATTTTCCTATAGAAACAGCAATAGCTATAGCCACCACATCTCACTGGCTCCTCTTCCAACTTTTCTCATTGACCTCACAGCCACTGCCATACCTTGTCTGGTAGAGCAATCTCTGGCAGGACACACACTATGTCAAACAGGAAAGGTTTTGGACCAAAGAGCTGAGATCATGTTGATAAAAAAAACATTTTCTAAGTCATAAACACTTTGTTACTCCCATTTGTCTCCCTGATGGAATAGCAAATCTGAATCATATTTCGTCTAAATCCTTTTTACAAGGAACACACTAAATGGGACAAAGCACTTAGTTTTGAAGGGAGATTTTTGTAAAAGTTCATGATAATTTTTAGAGTGTTGGAACTCTTTTCAAAGACAGTTTTTTCACAGACGCACCAGTTTCTACAATTTGTTGTGTCACCTGTACAAAGTAGTGACTGATCAGGAGAGAAGTGATCTAAGAGGCAGGAGATCCAATTTGGAGTCTCTGCTCTGTCAGACCACACTGCAAAGGTCAGCCTCAAAAGCTGAGGTGCCAGTTCAACTTCCATATAGCAAAATTCATCCTGGAGTCCATTTTTGAACAAAACCAGACATTTCCCTTTTTGAAACTGTGGGTTTTGTATGTGCACACACATTTGGGACTGCACATGTACACTCAAACTCATAATTGTGAAGGACACAAGACAGATCTGTTACACAACCAGCAATTTCACTTTGTTTCAAAATTATACCTTTTAGCCACAACATCACTCAGTATGTATCCCAACTGGAATGTTAATAAACATGGAGCTTGGTCGATCTTATAATCAGTGCAGCACAATCAAATTTAGTCTGATTGCAAAAATGAGAGAGGGGCACTTAGAGAGGTGACTTCCCTGGAATCTGCGTTTGTAACTACAAAACTTGAGCTACACCTTGTTGTGTTACCATTTTCCAGAAACAATTATTCTAGAAAACACTACCAAAATATCCGTCAATTGAGAAGCGTACTCAGAGGCGAGAATGAAGCAAGATGGAAGTAAGCTGAAGGCACAAAGTAAAGGACTTCTTTAACAGCTGGAAATTCATTTATTAAGGCATATGTTTGAGGGTGACTAGCAAAAGCTCTTAGGGAATGACCACAGTCTCTCTCCTGTGGAAGAGCTGTAGCAGTTTGGAGCTCCTTAGCAGGTTCAGGAAGACACCAAATGGGTATTCCTGGCTGAAAGGCTCAGATTTCAAAGGGGAAAACCTCCTGAGAGGCTTTCCCAGGACTGCATTTCCACAGCTCACTCACAACCCTCTGCACTGACATAAATCCCTCCAGGTATATATGAAATATTCAGTCACACACTGCAAAACACATCCAACTTAGAAAGAACATTTCCATCTTCCTTTTACCACAAGTAACACCAAAAATAATCAAGAGGGAAAATATCCTTTTATTTTCAGTTGATCAGCTGATTTTATTGTGGCATTTAACTATTTGTTCCCAATTGATTGAATACTTCCCTGAAGAGAGGTTTGCTTTAGCACTGACTTTCCTAATTCAAGAAACATGGGGTAGGTGGAGGTGGTATACATATTGCACCAAAAAAGGCCACAAGGTCCTTGGATCACTTCTCTCTTTTACTGGTAGGAACTGGCATTTTCATTTTACAGGAATAGTTCTCATTATGAAAAGTTTTTTTTAATGCTAATGATATAAACATAAAATTTCATGCACGACAGAAATACTTCAATAGTCTTCATCACTGCGCAGTGAGAGAAGGGGAATTGTAAGAGCCTAGGCAAGGAAGGAACCAGAAAGCAAATCTGCCAAATTGAGATTTGCCTACTTATCTCTGGACCGCAGAAAGCTTGAAGCACCCCTAGGACACCAAAAAGCTTACAGCTGCTTGTGGAAGTCCCAAGCAGGCTGCTGACCTTCCAGGCTGCCGTTGGACAAGAACCTCACCTGTGCTTAGTCAAAAGTGTGAACAGCATTCACACAATTCAGTTTAGTCAGATCACCATTTTCTAATCTGCTTGGAAAATTCTGAACCAGGGCTTCTTACCTGCTTGGAATTTGTTAGTCTGCAGCTCATGGAGTAGCAGTGTCACCATTTGTAAAAATCTTTTGCAAAGAAGGAGAACTCAATTTTCTTACTAGCATGTAATTCCTAAGAATCCAGTTTCATTATCTCAGGCCAGATACATATAAAGGGAAGTGTGAACTGCCCGAAACTCGACTTTTTAAATTACTTTTT
Source organism: Donacobius atricapilla (assembly GCA_013397315.1). NCBI lineage: Eukaryota > Metazoa > Chordata > Aves > Passeriformes > Mimidae > Donacobius > Donacobius atricapilla. The sequence continues at coordinate 70,847 of WBMY01006047.1, read as the reverse complement.
ACTCCATTTTCTTTCCAATATTCTAGCAATGAGCTTATTATTTAAATGGAGTAGCTTATTACATTGCCTAGGACAGAAATAACATTAAGATGATATAAAGGTGAAATATAAGATGATAATCCACCCTAAGAAAGCTGCTGCGAGTCATTTAAAGTAGGTGATGTTTTACTTTTTTAATTAATTCAAAAAATATTACTTTTACAGCACTAAGTTTTCACTGCAAGTCAAAATGATGGTACACCAGAACAGAAATGTGTTTACTAATCAGAGCTAAGGCTAAAATCTACATCCTCACAGGCAAAACAGCTTGTACACCCAAGAAGCAATGTCTCCCTGTGGAAACAAGCATACCAGTTTGGGCTGAAACTGGTTTTTAAACTACACATGGGAAATAGCATTTGAAAAATACTTAAATAACCAGGAGGGCTACAGGATTAAAAGAAATTATTTCAATAATATTTTAATAGGCCTATTTCACTCACCTACAAAACATATTTCTATTTCTGCCTGAAATAATAGTGATAATTTCATGGCATTTTGGAAACAAAAAGTTACAGTACAGTTTTCACTTTCCCAGTAACAAATACTAATGTTAGTACCAGAAAGTCATGGGTTCAGAAAAGACTGTTGATTAGGGGATGCCACTTTTAAAATACTTCATTCACTTTTATGTTGCAGAGCTGCAATTGAAACTTATGCTCCTGGTTTCATTCTCCACAGACATGAACAAATACCTTCCTGGAAAAGGAAGGGAGATTTGTCACGGTGGGTATTTCAAAATGATAAATCAGGAAAGAGGTAGGCTATTCCTCTAAGGATTTGGCCATGACACAAGTCAGGTGTGAACTTAGACCTCTTTGTCTCCAATTGGGTGGAGTCCAGGAGACAAGTAACTGAGATCCAACTATGGAAGTTGCTTCTCTCCAGTGGATTCACAGGCCTCCAAGTTGTTCTAATGCTGACTTTTTAAAAAAATGCATTAAAAACCAGGAGGTTTCACAATAGCTGAAAGGTGCCATGCTTGTTTTCTGCTTGGTAATCTCCTTTTTGAATGCCTGATGTAGAGCCATGGACACTTACTTGCATCCATCCGTACTGGAAGTGGTGGCCCATGTGCATCAATAGAAACACCTGTTCTTAGCCACTTGTCAGAAGGGTAAAAGAATGAAAGTGGGTGAGAAGTCCCTGTAAAAAAAAAATATATATATATAGCTTATTCTATGTAATACAAGCATCGAAGTACTGTTTAAACCACTGAGCAGGAGAGGAAAAGATGGCTGGGAGGGATAACTTCTCCATTAAGTTTCATTATTGCAACTTTTGTCTTTCTATCTATAAACAATCTTTTGGCATATTTATTATTCCCCAATTCTTGACTCTCAATACCCAATGGACCATTTATCTCCATTTCTAATAGCCAAATCAGCTACACATTATTATCCCTACATTGCACATCTGAACTGCTCTGTTTTAGTTGCAACACTTGGATGGAAGGGATGGTGGCAAAGAAACAAGGTACTGCTGTTTCAGTGTGAATGACACTACTTGATTAACTAACAGGCAGCATTCATTGGCCATTTATTTGGCAGTGGAGACTTCCAGTCCTAATTCAGCACTATGGTTTGACCAGTGTATGATTGATAGCATCTCACAAAGAGCTGTTTTGAACTTTGTTGCAGACAAGGAATTGTGCAACAAGTTCTCTTCTAATTCTAGACCCTACAAAACTTGAAAGAGGAAAGCAAGCATGGTTGTCAGCACAAAGGCCATTTTACAACAGTTTCCTGCTTTTCAAGCATTTTAGCCCTATGAGTTTATTCTTTAAGCTTTGGCATTCTGGCCTCAGTATAGCAAAGGACTTGTAATTCAGTACACATTAAAGAGTAATCTCATCCATAATTTTATCTTCTTCATGATCAATTTAATTTTCATAGTTATTTCCTCAATATATGATTATTATTCCGATGCAAATAAAAGTTGAAGTTTTTTATTTTATAGGAGCAGCTAAGGACTTTGGGTGGGTCTAGTTTGGAGAAGAGGAGGCTGAAGGGCAACCTCATTGCTCTCTGCAGCTTCCTGAGGGGAGCATGTGAAGAGGAAGGTGCTGAGCTCTTCTCTCTGGCATGCATGGGATACATGGGAATGGATGGAAGATGTACCAGGAGAGATTCCGACTGGACACCAGGAAGCATTTCCTTACAGAGAGGGTGGTCAGACACTGGAACAGGCTTCCTTGAGAAGCTGTCAATGCCTCAAGCCCAGCAGTGTTAGTAAATCATTTGGACAGAACCTTTAGCAAGGTGCTTTAACATTGGGTCAGCCCTGAAGTGCTCCAGCAGCTGGAGTGGGGGATCACTGTAGGTACCTTCCAACTGCAAAGGTCAATTCTCTTCTCATTTATCTGTAGTTAGGGGTTGACAGTAATTAGGAGTTCTGCTTTAAAAGCCAGAGGTATTTGATTTAGCCCTTCAGGTTGTTTCCATTATGCATTTCTCACGTATCATAAAATAAACTAACCTAACATGGGACTGTAAAAAGTCATATACACAAAGATGAATCCTGGAGAGCTTTCTAATATATAGGCCAGAAAATACTTTGAAGTATAAAAATTAAAAGAATAACTTTCTGTCATATAAGTGGATTTTCAGAAAGCAAGATATTACACCTCCCCCACAATCTGTCAGCATTTACAAGTAAATGTTTATTCCACCTTATCATTTCATACTACCAATGCATATTTGTGCTTATTTATGTTTCCAGACTCATAGATGAGGTAAATAAAGTCAATAAAAGATAACAAAAATCTACTAATAGATTTTTCAAAGTTCACTTAGCTCATAAATTTCAGAATTCATAAAAACTGTAGTTCTCGTGCCCCAAGCAATATATTCAGAACAAGGATAAATAAAATAAATGTCCTGAACCTCACAATATTTTATCAGATGTCACAAAAATAACCAGAAGAGCAGCACCTCTTGCAAACAGGGTTTTTTTGATCAGTCATCTGTTGATCTAGTATCAAAAAAAAAAATGCATGGAATGTCCATTTTTCCTGTGACATTTTGAAATGTCCATTTTTCCTGTGACATTCCTCTGACATTATGTTAATGAGATAATCTATCAATAGGAAACTGATTTAAAAGAATTATTTTGTCAAGGTGCCAAATCCCCTTCAATTCATGTTCATTGTGAAGATCACTGCCAACATGTCCACAACTGTTTTTCTGAAGCACTATTTACTCTTTGGAAAATACCTTATTAAAAGAAAACAAACCTTTCCCTGAAGGTAGGTAGTAGAGTAGGGGAAACATTAAAAATCAAACTTTGCATGGGAAAAAAGACCAGGTCCAAAAAGGATCTTGCCCATAAGACTTGTTTAGTCTGGCAACAAAATGTTGTGCTCTCTGTAAGATGTGCTGAAAGAACCACGTTTAACAAATATCCAAACCCAGACCAAGATGGTTACCATTAGCCTTAGACTGGGAAATAACACCTCTACTTGCCCTTCTCTAGATTTCCTAGAGCAAATACTGAGAAAACTGAGACTTGTCACCCTAGTCCTCCAAACTGAGCTAGGCAAAAAATACTGATCAGATTTTAAAGCAAATACTGCAAATGGATTGATTTGTATACGCAAACATCTCTAACTCAAGACCTGAAGCTGTAGCAGGATATATCCAGTTCCAACAGCCAACATCTGTTCCCCTGTAGCAGATGCCCTATGTGCAGAATATGCAAGATAGCAAACACAGTAACAGTGAAAGTCAGTGGCTTATGGACTAATTCATGTTGCAGCAACTTTCCTTTGCCCTCTCATGTGCCATAAAGCACTTTTGCATAATGAATGGGCAGAAATAACTATGAGTGCACAAATAACCTGGGGGGGTCATAACTACTGCAATAGCAAACATTAGGCAAGATTTTCCAGAATTAGGTCATGGTTTTTACTTTTTGACTAAACTGTTTCTTCACCATCTGTTTTTAATGATCCTCACAGGTGACGGGTTTACTTATACCTCCTGCATTCTGTAACAAGTATTTTTAAAAGGTTTTATCTTAATTATTTTTTTAAGTAGGTGATAGTAGTTACCTGCAGAAAAGGAAGACAACCTCCATCAGACATCCTAGCAACAGTTTCAGAACAAGATATAAAAAAGAGGCTATAGATAATGTGCAACATCAACATATTAACATAGGTGCAAAAGAAATTTCCAACATGCTTGTAATTGGTGATGCACTGAGATCCAGGTGAACAACTGGCAGGGCTCAGAGAGGTTTTTTTTGGTTTATAATAACCTGCTAAATAATTCCACAAAGCAATGGTGAGCAAATCAAATCTAATGAACACATGGATTTTGAGACTCTTTTTAAGACCAGTTGGTTTGTGAGCACTCATTGTCAATGGCAGGCAGTATCAGCATACACATGGGGCACTCACACCAGAGTCTTTCCAGACCTGGGAGATTTAGGGAAAAGAAACTTTCAAAATTTGAAGGAAATTGGAAGGAAAACTCATCTCTTTGATTACACCAGCTGGCTAAATATTGAAGTTCCTTGCTATCAAAACATGCTTTGTCTCAGTGAAGAGGAGGATCTCTTGTGTCACAAAACCTGTCAGCTTCCCTACACTGGGACTAGGAGCTGCAGGGTCACTGGCTCTGCCATGGCTGCAGGGAACTCATGCAGTTGGTACAAGGACCATGCTTTCCTACTTTGGAGGAACAAAAGAACATCACACACAGAAAACCATGAAACTCAAAATCCACATCAAATCCTTCTGCTTAAAAGTTCCAGGAAACCTTTGGTAAAAGACTGGGGAAAAGAGTGGCCAGTTTATATGCAGAATTCAAACAAAAGAAGACATCCACAATGAACCTACGGAAAGTTTCAGCTGAACCATTCAGCAGCAGCTACTGAAACTCCCCCCTATCCAAACAACACTGGGACCAGGGAAAGTTCTGAAAAGCACTCAGTTTGCCCCTCACCAGAGAAAAACAAGCAATAATTCTGTGTAGCTTTGAGAGCCTAGAGTACACTAAATACAGAAAATAACAGACTACATCCTGGAAGTTTGGAGATGAAAAGAAATACATTTGGTTGTCACCTTGACAGAACAACACTTCTATCCCTCATATATTTTGCAGTCTTCTTAAATTCCTGAAATTTGGTTCTTCCATGCCTTTCAATGGTTCCCTCGGCATAGTTTCATTGCAGATGTCAGATGATGTTCAGCTTAAGTGTACACTTCTTCATCTCAGCCATTTTCTGCTACAGCTCATGGCAGAAAAACATTTATTCCATCTCTGTACCACTGACATCGGGGATGTTTGTGCAGGAGATGGATTATGGCATCTTGAAGACCTTTGTAATTGTGTGATAAGTACCCAGATTTTTAAGGGGAACTGCTGTTCCCCAGAGGGTGCAGCATCCTGAGGGAACCTCTCAACCCTCTATAGCCACCTAGTGACTTCATGTTACAGAGGGCAGTACGCTGAGGAAACCTGAGGAGGATAGTCTGCCAAAGCTTTCTCCTGATTTTCACACCCTGCATGCTAAACAGATTTTTTTTCTCCTTCTTTTTTTTAAGTAGTAACACAAGGCACACGTAGTTGTTATTCTATAGTACTCAGCACTACCCTGATGGACACAGTTCCATGAAGATTGTAAGACAGCAGTTTATACTTTTAGTACAGAGGCAGAATAAAGATAAACACATCATACATGATTGGAGAACACAAGCAGCTTGTCACCCTGATTTTTCAGCCTTATGTTTGTGTCTCACAGTTCATAGTTCTTAGGTTGTTTCTCACACACAGGTATTATAAATAGAAGCAATGTTTTCCTTAATTCAAGGTAGCTTACATTCTTTTCTTAGAGATATGGACAGCTGATGGACAGTTGACTTGACCAATGGGATGGGGAGAGGTGTCAACCTTCTCCCCCAGTCCCTGGCCTTTGTAGAAATACTATATAATGGAGTCAGATTTTCATAATAAACAGTTCATGCCTTCTGACCAAAGTGAGTGTGTGTGTGTGTGTGTGTCGAATAATGACAGCAGCTTCTTGCTTATACCAAGATTTGGGGTTAAGTCAATAAATCATATATTCATTGTGGGGTTTTGCTATATTTTTTCTTGTTGGAAAATTATTAATAAAAAGCAAAACCCTGTTCATTTATGCATAGCCCTGTGAAAAGCTTTGAACACTATTAAGTCCTACCCTGTAAACACTACCTTACATGATTCCTGCTACTGGTTTCCTCTAAGTCAGGGACAAACTACATGATTTGACTTGAGTAGCCATCCTCACCTGGCCTGAATTCTAAATACATGCTTAGATGAACTCTAGCTCTACGATGAAATTAGCTTAAGCTTATATTAAAATTATAAATCTATTAAGCTTAATGGATAACTTAAGCCTAACCTGTATTTAGCATTTTGCTTCCTGAAGCCCTATAAGGTTCAAAAGCCTTTAGCAAGACTGCCAGAGACAAACAACAGGGAGCTGATGGAGGAGGTACAACTGACACCAAGAAAGGCTTCAAGCATCAGCACTTTTTTGTTCTTTAGTACAACCTTTTATACTATTCATCTTACATGCATTACATCTGTGTGCCCTCTCTACCCTTTTGTGATTGGTCAGTACACCCCAGCACTCCATATTTCATTGCCTTCAGTACTGTTCACCTGTCCTACACAGTTGTAGTCCATTAGGGATGAGGCTCAGCTGCAGCCCCTTCCCAATCACCACAAACCATATGCCCTACAGGGAGCTATCTTCTACTCTAGCAAAACCCCAGGTGTCATTGAGAGGAATGGAGGCAGTTCAAAATCAACAACCTTTCCAGGCACACAAAGACTTATAAACCCATATAATTCAAGCCAGTACTCACTTGACCCTATATCCACTCAGTGCATTTTGCTGAAACAGGCATTTTGTGACAGAGCTTTAGGCTCTCAGCTTCACTTTCATCCTATTGCCTCTCCCTAGGTACAGAAAGAGCTGGTCTTGTGTAGCCTTCACAGTCGAGCTGTTTCTCAGCACTAAATCCCACCTTGTTGCATATATATTAGGCCTCACAGAGCCTCAGTGCTGAAGGTCAGGAAATAGACAGACAGTATGTAAGAATCCTGCTGTGTCAGTACTGAATTTCTCTGATATATTTCTGTTTGGAATTCAAGTCAAGACAGGAGCACCTATACATGCTTTTCTTATAGTTCTCCTAGATTGCTGTCACGCATTACACCATTAAACCTGCTGAACTCTCAGGTGCAGTTGCATTTAAAGACTGCAGAAAATTCACCCAATAATAAGAATCTTGTCATGACCTGGTGTCCTCTGCAGAAGTGAGGAATCTGTCTGACATTCTTCACTTCCTTAAAAAGCCCCCCACTATTTTTCTTTACTTTTCTGCAAAAGCCAGGTTTTTAACGTCTTGCCAAGTACATAGGCAAATACACTGCACATCCAAGTGACAGTTAAGAACTACATCCTACTGCTTACTCGTTTCATACATCACTCTCATTGTTTACTTAGCCTGATAGAACAGCCTTTCTAGGTCCCAAGTGAAGGTAGCAGAAGAAGACTCTGCTAATGAAGGCTTTAGTCCAGTCCTGAAGCAAAGCAGAACATACCAAGGAAGTAGCAGGTAGTAGAGAACTATGGTGCAGAAAACCCTGAGTTAGTGTGACATGAGCCAGGGAGTTCATTTGAGCCGAGTGCAGCAGCATCAGCTCAGCATGAGTGTATGAATGCAACAGGACAACCCCAAATCCTTTCTGGCTCCCCATATCTCCACTTGCAGTAGGCAAATACAAGAGTCAGGGAGTTCAGGGAGTGAGCCTTGGCCAGACTGAGCCCAGGTGGTGCTGCAGCATCAGGGCAGACTGTTGTGCTTGGAGAGGGGACACCTCCCCTGGCTTCCCTTCTGCACAGCACCTCTCCACCAGCAGACACCATTGGACCAGCAGACGTGATCACTTGTGGCCAAGGCACCTGCTGCAGTTTCAGGTTAGCAAAGCAAAACCAAGCTAGTTTCTTCTATGCCCCACCAATCAAATGAAGATGATTGCTACATGAGCACTCACCTAGAGTTCAAAGATGCAGTAAGAGATGCCACTATTATTTGCTAGATGGAAAGCTGTGACACTCTAATATCTTCATATGCCTGACATGTTTCACTTCTCTGGCCCCTAAGGGACACAGAAATTGCATACAAGAACACACAAAAAGGCCAAGCAAATGTATGTCATGATGACTTGATGTTGCCTTTTGCCTAAAGCAAACTGACATAATTAGCCATCTCACAAGTAAAACCTTTATGTTTTATTCTTTTACCAATTTAAAATAAAAACTTTACATTAGCATGGGTAGCTTGTCATTTTAATACACTTTGATGTTTGCAAGCTTTGAAATATCATGCTCCAATTTGTATGCAAATTTGTGTTTCCAAGTACATACTCATTAATTCTTCTGGAACTTCTTCCTAATATTCACAAAATATTTATAGCTTCCTCTTTTATTTTCCTTAATTATTTTAGAATGAAACCTGACATATAAAAGACAAATGAAGAAATCCATTAGCACTTAGGAACTTTCTTAAACATCACATTTAATTTCTAAAGATGTCATAATTTGTCACTTCAAAAAAGTTCCAAGTGTCCATGCAGACCTCATCTGATAGTACATTAAAAATCATAGGCAAATAGTTCTGTGCCTATAGCACTGTCAGCTTCCAGAAATGCCCACCTCCCTTACCTACTCATCTGAAAATCCTGTTGCCTTTATTGAGGCCTTGAGAGGCTACCTAGAACAGAGGCTAGACAGTGTTAAAGGAATAAAGGAGGTATTTATTAAAAGGGCCTTCAAAGGATACACCTTGGGCAGTACTTGAGCCTGGCTGTGGCTCCAGCCAGGATGGACAACAAATCACAAGTTTTTACACTTTCATAAGTTTTGGTCTATTTACATACTAGGATTAATCGTCCAATTACAGCTTCAGGTTATGAAATCCCATCCTCCCAGGTTGCTCTCCTCAATTCCCTGTTGTTTATACTTTTTGGGCCTGAAGCTGCAACGATGTCCTTGGTCCTCAGGCTGCAATAGGATTGTTTTGTCTGACTGAACTGTGAGGAGAACTTGCTAACACTTCATATGAAGTTCAGAGATACATACTAATATGAAGTTCATATGAAGTTCAGAGATACATACTAATGCAGTACAGAATCTGGAAAATATGAAAGCTACAACTTACAGCATCATTCCCCTTCTTTAGAGGCTTGACAAGGCCCCTACCTTGTTGAGTCTCTATTCTAAATATCTACTAATAATAGGCATTTAATAATAGATAAATATCTAACAACAATAAATATCTAACAATAGTAAATACCTAACAGTACTAATGTTTTGTACAGTTGGCTATCATGCAAAGAATAATACTGATTATTATGAACAGTTCTCTAGGCACAGAAGAGGAATAATTTAAAGCATGTTTTTGTCTGCATCAGTCCCTGTTTTTACAGTTGTTTCAGGAGTAGAAGCTTTCTTAACTCTGCAGGAGTGAATCCAGGGTCCTTTGCCAGCAACTTTGACAGCAGTTAGATTGGTCATCAGAATTTGAACTGGTCCTCTCCACCCAGATTGTAGAGGATCATTGCCCCATTCACTTAACATAAACCCAGTCTCCAGGTTCGAAGGGATGTGCAGGTGTGTCGAGCCCTGTGGGTCTGCACAATGTAATTCTGGAGCTCCTGCAAAGTAGAACCTAAAGCCATTAGATATCTCTGTAAATCAAGTTTCCCCTTCATGTGAATTTCACCTGGAATATGTGGGATCTGATATGGTCTGCCATATAGTATTTCATAGGGACTGATATTATCCCTCTGCCTTGGTTGCGTGCATATTCTCAGTAAAGCTATGGGCAAGGCCTGAACCCATGTCATAGAAGTTTCTTGACAAATTTTGCTAATTTGTGTTTTGAAGGTTCCATTCATACGTTCAACTTTACCACTCATCATTATCACTGTCTTTAATGAATGTTCTGGTGCATATGAAATACTAGTTCATATCCTTAAAAGGAGTGAAACTGGGATTACTGTCTAGATTTCCGTGGAACAAAACAAATTTACAGTAATTATGAATGTGATTAATTTTTTCTTTAGTTATCCACCTCCATTAAAAACATGGGTAACATTTTAAATTCAACTGAAGTGAATGCCACACCGTTGAAAATAAATACACAAATCTCACTGCCAGAAAGTTCAACTTTTGGATGAAATTTGAAGCTCATTAGTACATAAAATGTGTAACATAGTACAAGAGGAAAGAAGAGCTGGACAGGAGCATTAGGTCATCTGGTAGCTGCCACCACCCTGCCCAGGAGTGCTGGCGACAGATGCTGTTCTAACCTGTACCCACAGATATCCCTTCTTGGAGACTTTACAATTCCCCCAAGCTATCTGTCACTAACAGATTTTTCCTAATGTCTACTTATACGCATTACTTCTCTATATGCTATGTCATGTCACCCTGATGTTTTCAGCTTCTCTTCTGTTTCACAGTGTTTCATGGTTTGGGTTTCTTCTCACGCTCTGGTCTGTAAACATCAGCAAATGTTTATCATAACTTCAAGGTAGTTTTCATTCCTGTTCTTAGAGATATGGACAGCTGATGGACAGTTGTCTTGACCAATGGGATGGGGAGAGGTGTCAACCTTCTCCCCCAATCTCTGGCCTTTGTAGAAATACTATATAATGGAGTCAGACCTTTTTAAATAAATCAGTTCATGCCTTCTGATTGAAGTGTGTGTGTGTGTCTGTGTGTGTGTGACGAACAGCGTCAATGTCAGAGCTCGGAAGTGCCAAACACAACAGAGGAAATCCCCAGCTGACAATGTGGCACTATTCTGATTAGGAGGAAAAAATTTGGAAAGCAGCCACTATAAATAATGAACAATTAATACTGAAACTGTGCTGTGTATGCAGGAGGAGCTTGGCAATACAAGCCCAAGAGGCACCACTTTCCCTGGTTCTGCATTCAAAGTGAATACAGTCCTGCTGGGCTCCATAAAATGCCAACCTTCTCACCCTTTCTTCCCCTCTCTACATTTTGGATAAAACTTGCAGTCATTAAAATGGTAAAGAAACAACAAAGATTGAGGCCAACTTCATCAAAATAAAAGCTGGCCAAGATTCGTATCTACTACATATTTTTGATATCACAGAAGCAAACATAACAAAGGTTCATACGTCACTATTCATGTTTGCAGGCTTGAGCGCAAAGCAAGCTTTTTAGTATTAATAAGCCTACAACAATATGCTATGGGAGTTTTAATGACTTTAAATTAATGCAGATCTTCTTAATTAAACTCTTAAAAAGCAAATCTGTGCATGAACCAGATGAATTTCTTCCAGCATGCCGGTAGCCTACAAGTTGGGTATTATAGAAACACTAGCAATGCAGCTCTGCATCTTGCTCCAACAGGGCTGGATCTCTTCCTACAGGCACACCACAGTAATCCCAGTTCAGAAAGTGGGAGTGACTCAGACAATACTTGTAGCATTCTCTCACAGTTTGACATTTGAAATGTAAAAGGCTCAGTAGAAATCTAAGAGTTAATTTTCCAGGTATTTAAAAATAAGATACTGGAATGTTTTCCTTCGCTTTATAGCAGCATCTTAAGGTATGTAATTACCTAGAGGAGTGGGAACACAGTGACAGTCCATAGGACTACTTTCTGAAGTCATAACCAGAAATCTTTATCTGGGGTAACTCTAAAAAGGAAGCTATCAAATTATTTTGAAGTCTTTCTGGATTGCTCTTCAACTATAGGTTTGTTTCTTTCCAGCTCCGTATTGCTTTAGGGCTGGCAGACGAGTCAGCTTACTGGGCTACATATCAGTATCTCTGCCTGGAGTTGGCTCTCAAGGGAGCAGTTTGGACAGGCAGAGGAAGCACGCTCTGAATTCACTGTAAAGACAGACAAATGCCTGCACAGCAAAAACATTACTGGAGCTGGCTCAAAGATGCCCACTTCTCCTGGTCTGGAGCAGAGGCTAGGAGATGGCCCTCCCCCAGTCCATGCTACTGGACTCTTTAATTTATTTCAGCCAGAATTTTTCACCAACTAAATCTCATTCTTAAAACAGGAAATACATGTAACTTGTCTTAATGAAAATGTTTTGATATTTGAAGGCACAATCTGAGTAATTTTGAAGTCTGAGTAATATCCAAGCCAGCCTTCTATCAGAGTTATAAAGCCAATTATTTTATTAGAAGACATATGCTTGTTACTAATAATAGTCTGGTTGCTTTACTAGAAATACAAGCCAAATTATCACACAGATTACTTTTCGTGCCAACAGCATTTTATTTTGCAACTTCCTCAAAAATTGGCCGTGGAAATGGAAAGGTCATTTAACAAGCAGGCAGAACATTCTGCAGTTTGGAGTGCTTCCACACATCCTGGGCAACTACAAGCAAGCAATTTTGGACATGGTCCTCCAAGGCTGTCTGCACCTCAAGATTTGATGTCCTGCTTTTGAAAATCCAATCAAGTTTTCATCTACAACTTTATGTACCAAATCATATTCAAGCTAAATGAAAGGAGACCTCAGTACCAAAGCAATATTTTAAGCTATTTACCAGATCATCTAATAGAGATGATCTGGTAAATAGCTTTAAAAAAAAAATCTTTGAGAAAAGAAAGAACATTTGTGTGTGTTTGACTATACTAACACAGGATACACAGACACTCTAAGGGCAGAGAGGTGGCAAATATTATGTAAAGTCAGAAGAAAGGGAAGGCCCTTTAATAAATTTTCATTAAAAAAAAAAAAAAAGACTTATGCACCAGTGTCAACACACAACACCAGCAAAAATTTGGGGTGTATCTGTAATAGTGATGGTGCTAATTGTTCAACAGTACAGCAAGCAACAAATGCTAAATTTTAATTCAAGTTCACTGGTCATCCTTAGTGATTTTCATAAATTTGCAAATCTTAGAATTATGTACAGGTGCAATAGCAGGCCATTTCAAAAGAAGACAATTTACAAATAAGTCATTTTTAGGATAAATGGAGTATGTTAGATGTCTACCATCTCAGGGGGCAAATCTGTCAGGTTATCAAGTGCTTTAAGTACATCCCATGAATGATGAATAACGTGTGCACAGTTATCAAGCAGTGGGAGCAATATACCTCAAGAAATTAGGTTAGAGCTCTCTTGGCTAGTAGCATAATTATGACAGCAACAGGACTACTCAGATAGAACAGCTGCTCCTGTCAGGGTATGCCCCCTGTGATCACCAAGAATTTCATCAGGGATCCTTTTGGAGAAGAAGCAACTGAGTGGGTTATTTGTGAAACATGGGGCTCTAATCTATCTGCTCTGTCTTCATTCTGATTATGAAAGCACAAGTTTTATGGGTTGGTGCTTACAGAGAGGATTTTTCTGATTATTTGTAAGTCACGGGCTTGAAGAAACAATCCCAGCTCTCACAACCTCTCCTCATCTGATCAATGCTCCAAACCCATAATCATCTTTAAACTCATTTGTTGGATTCTTTCCAGGACAGCAGTGAGTCTCTTGTATTAGGGAACTCAGTAGGATGCAGCATTCCAGATCAGAGCTCACCAAGGCTGAGAAGGAAAGAATTTCCTCCTTCAGCCTGGTGGCTGCTGTCTTCCCAATGCAGCCCAGGAGGCTGTTTGGACTCTTTGCTGCAAGGGCCCATTGCTGGCTCATGATAAGCATGCTGTCCTTCATGACACACAGGTGCTTTTCTGCAAACCCATTTCCCTGACCTTTTGCCTTTGCTGAACTTCAGGAGGCTTGTGTCGGGTAAAACTGCACCCCCTTCTACACAAAGAGGTAACTGAGGAGCAAAACATCAATGTGGCACTTGTGATGGAGATGGCACGCCAGAAAAAACTGGCATCTCTTAGGTCAGAAAGAAACAGAGGAAATAAATTGCCACTTCAAAGCAGCAGTCACCTGGGATTAGAACTGTGGGTGCCAATAGGGCATCTATCTTTCTGATATGTCAGAGTTCACATAATCCAGCAGTGTCTGATTTTCTTGTCTTGGAGTTCTTTGCTAACTTTATGCACATTCTGCTAAATGAAGCAAGTTCATCTATTCACTACTGATTAATGCAGAGAAAACCCAATGTCTTATTCCTGCAGTATTATCCAACATGTACATGTGTACATGGTCCAGATGAGAATGCTTTGACAGTGTAGTATACATATATTTCTTCCCTACTGAAAAGCAATTGGTCAGTAGAGTCAAAATAGCACCTGGTTGTATAATCTGTCCCATGGGACAGTATTTCTCAGAATTCTCTGTTACATCTTTTAGCTCTAAACACATCCAGGGCATCCAAAACAGTGTGCCAGGTCTAGGAGAAAGGAATACTCAACCAAGACATGAGTGGCAACCCCCACCAAGAACTCCAAACACCCTTGTTGCTCTCTAATGTTCTTGTTCTCACTCATACATAGGTGTTATATCATCATAACCTTCTGAAAGATTGGGTTTTCTGTCCTACTGAAAGTTGCTTACTTGTCAGGATCTTGGCAGCTAATCTGCTACTAACCTTGTCTGAAAAATTATGGAGTCATTTACACACAGAGTTGCAATTTTTTACACTAAAATGACAAAGAGAAGGGAGGTACATCCTTTCTGCGGCAGCTATGAGTTGAGTGATACACTTATTCACAAAACAACTCTAACAAACGAATAATACTGCCAAATCTCCACCAAAACATCAACCTTAAGATCAAAAATACTCTGAAAGTCATCTAACAACATATATGATGTCTCTTCTTCTAAGTGCCTATAACTGGTTCACAGTGATTTGAGACTTCTTCCCAAACTCAGTGAATTCTCCCAGCAGAATCTCAAACTTCACCTCTGAGCATGCTGTGGGTTTCCTTTGGCTTTTGGTGTCAGAGAAACAGCATGATGACGGAATGCATGAGTGAATCCTAAAGCAATGAAGTTACTAGAGCTATTTCCCCATGCCTGATTGGTCTTTTCTCTCAGTTCTATGAAGGGCATTTCTCTTTTTTTTTGTAAATTATCCGCCAGACTACAGCCTCTTCTGGATCTCAGCAGACATCCACAGACACTCCTGCTTTCCGTAGCTCTGATTTATGAAGCCCTTATTGAGACAGACTTCATCTATCACAGGAATTGTTTTTTCCTCTTAGAACCCAGTACAGCAGATGTGATAAAGCACCTGTATAATAGGTTTTCTCTGCTGCTGCCGCTGGAGGATGTGGTTTACCACACTCTGTGTGAATTATGGCTTACATTTGGAGCTTAAGTAAGCCTGGGCAGGGAGAATGAATTACAAAAGCGAATTGTGGTGATGACAAACACACGGAATAAAGTGGCTCAAACTCTTGCTAAAAAGAAATTAATTGTTTTTTGACAGCAGAAAGCAGAAGATAAAGCTTGTGTTAGGGTGCCAAAGCAAGTAACCAAGTACAGTTAAACACTGAGGCAGAGATCAGGTGCTTCTTCATAAAGACTGGCTTGTAATTATTGTTTCCTTTCCTACCTTGTCAGGTAGGTCTGAGAATAGTTGCTTCTGTCCAGCTGCCTTCCTTTAGTTAGTCTTCAAGCCACTTTGCCCGTGAGACACTATCAAAACTTGTTTATGTGAAAATTCAAGGACGAAATTTGGCCCTGCATTAGACATTGTATTGCTTGGCCAAAGACTAAATGCGTGCCACTTGAAATATTTTCAGGTGCTGCCAAAATATTTTAATATTCCAAGATTCAGCAGCAAACTATTTTTTTTCAGCATTCAATTGCCTATATAAATTTAACATCAATAAATGGTTTACACATTGTTTCCCTCAATTTGCCTTCATGCTGTACTCTCTGTAAGTAGAGTTTTTATTCAGGGACGTGTCTCTTTGTCTCGTGTAAAAAGGCAGAGACACAAGAGAAGTTAATTTGTTGATAGTTCGTCAGATTAATTAACCTGAAATACTTGATCATTGAGATATAACCTACTTCTCTATTAAGTGCTGCTTCTAGTACAGAAAAGGAGTTACAGAGCAATCTTTCAACAGTAACATATTAAATACCATAATTGGCTTATCATGTTTTCAGTTTTACAGTTTATAAATAAGATGGCGTGCATGACAGATTAATTCGCAAATCTGCCTCCAAAGAAAAACTCTTTTGAAAAGATGCGAAATACATTTGAGAATGCCTCTTCTCCTTGTCAAGAGAGAACCGTAGAGTTCTGGAGTTAAAGCAGCATTACTTAGTGTTTGAGAGCTTTCAGTCAGCCACAAAGAAATAAAAATCAAGATCTAATAGTTTGAAATGTGTCTGAGTGGGGAATGGGAAACAAACTGCTACCAATTCATCTGAAATGACACATCACAATGAACCAATTCCAGACTTTGCAGGGGGAAAAGGAAGATTGCATTTACTACCTTCCTCCTACACCTTTGGCCCTGTATCACTTCAGGCAATAGTAACAACTTCCATTCACTGAGAAGAATACCACAGATGTCAACTTCTTCCTGTAGTTCTACATCCAGTCAATTCAACTCTTATTGAATAAGATCCAGCAGTTTTGAAATCAAATATAGCCAGAAAAAGACACCTTTTGCAATTTTATGCAATGTATTTAGCATCTCTATCAGTAATGATTTCACTGAAAACTTAGGAAACTGCAGATTTCCTATTTACTACAACCCTCTCATTAAGATTATATAAATTTATACAAAACTAGGTAATCTTTCCTGTGTGGCCCAAAGCACATGAAAATGTGGGAAGAGCAGTAAGGAAACAATATATCTTTGGTATGTTGTAGAGAAATAACCAAAGGGAGGTGGATTTGGTAGCTAAAAGCTGAGGGCAAAGTCAGATCCATTAATATCTTCAGTTCATTTGTTTGCAAGGAACGTAATTGGCTTGAATGTAATTCAAATATATGTGATCTTCTTCTTACCTATTTAAAAAAAAAAAAAAAAAAA
>WBMY01006047.1:35469-53830 GCA_013397315.1 Donacobius atricapilla | reverse complement strand
AAACCAAAACAAAAAAAACCCCAGACAAACAGATGAGCTTAATTGGTGACTTACACATGATTTCACGGCTTATCACACTCAAGGGATAACGGGATTCCTAAAAGCTTAGAACCTCAACTTAACTCAGCTAATTAGTTTTCCAAATACATACATTATTTTTAAGAAGTTGCTGCTAAGACAAGTAGCTTTAGAACAAGCTTTCAGAAGTACCAGAGTGTCTAAACGTGACACTACTGGTGGTGGATCCTTTTCTGGGTTTATTTTGGAATAGCCTGAACTTTATTTGGTGTGTTTTGTAGTCCTGCTATTGCTCAGTGTTTTAGCATGGTTGAGCACAGGACACATAGCAATGATATATGCTCTAGCTGGTTCTTTCTAGAGCTAGAACTCTGTTTCCCTCCACTGACAGATCTTTAAATCAATACAGGACTTTTCCTTCAAGATGGAAGAGAAAGCACAAGAAAATCTGCTAGAATCTGTGCTAAGCTATACAGATTTATCAAAAGAAATACAATATGCCAGCAAGGAAAGAGAAGAAAGTAGTGTTTAAAAAAAAAAAAAACAACCCCCCCCCCCCCCCAACCCCATAATTCTTTGTATTTTCAACCCATTTCTGCAAAGACCTCAGGAAATGCCCATTATACTTCACAAATAGAATCTGGTTTTTTTCAGTTGATTATAATCGTTTTTTGCTCAGAGGGTTTAAAGGAATTTAGGAATCTGCATCAGCTCACTGAAAATACACAGAAAAGCAGGCAATGCCTTTCAAAATAAAAACTCCATTAAATTACCCACACCTTTGAAGCTGTTCCTATGCCCAAGGTGTTCAAAGCCCTTGGTAGTGAGAAAAGGATTTATTGGTAGGAAGGTCTGCGCATCTCCATAATAAAATAGAACAGAACAGAACATTAGACTAAATGAAAATCTGACTGTGCTGGTTTGAAAGTAAAACCAGTGAAAGACTCCAAGTCAGAAATACAATTTAATAGCAGGGGGGAAAAAGGTAAAATAAAATAAGTTAAATAATACAACCTGTTAGTCAGGGCGCTGGTAGCAGTCCGGATGAAGTGGTCTCGTTGAAGCAGTGATCCTGTAGAAAAGTCCAGTAGCTACTGTCCTCTGGGAATCCAGCGGGTTGAGGGCCCCCTGTGCTATCCCAGGTTATATCCAGGTGGGAATGCTTGGGTCCTCCCCATGGGAGGAGCATCCCACAATGGAATGATGTAATTTTATGACTCATGCAATGGGTCCTTGATTGCCCATTAAACAGAGAGAACTCCCAGAGGGAGTTACCCATGAGTCACACAGCGCAGCATTAATGGGCCCATTAACAGAACACAGTCCGGAGGGTGGGGGCAAGGGAGACACTGCCCCACCTGGTTTCAACAGTTCATGAAGATGGTGATAGAATACATATCTTGGGCATATTTTACATTGTAACCTAGGACACTGACCTTCGAGAACAAGAAAGAAGACTCTGACTCTTTGAGAAAACCCTGACTTAGCCAGAGATGAGAGTGTTTGTAATCAGTGAGGCCTGACAGAACTGAAAGGGAAATACAAAGACTGAGGCTTGGAGGAAGGTGTGTCCCTGTTTGCTTTTAGCACTCTTCCCTGCATGCTACCTCCGTACAAATAATTAACTAACACAGTCTTTTGAGGACAACATTTGATAACAGTTCTTTCAGTTTCCTCAATGCAGCTTCTAGAGCAAAGTCTCTTACAGCAAACTACAATACAAAGGTTCTGCTGGAAAAATACACAATAAACTCCCTATCTGAGAATTGCAAATGATGCTCTGAAGTCTGTGGAGCAGATGCCCTTTTTGCAAGGATATTCTTGAGAAAGGCTGGAAGGAGCTGGTCTAGCTTACCCTGCTGCCATGTCACTGTTAAAATACATGGGATATTTCCTTTCGCTGTTGCTTAAATCTGGTCTAGATAGCAGAGTAGGGCTCTCCAAAAAATATAAGAATACTTGGTTAGGTTTCACAGTTCAAGTTCAGAAGCAATAGAAAATAAGTCATATCTTAAATGGGGAAGTTATTCTATGTATGCCTACCCTCTGCATGTAAAGCCTGGGTGGCCTTAAGGACAAAGTACCATAAAGCACTTTGGACTCTATCCATCACATTAGTATTATGGCATTTCATGACACACAAAACCAAGCAGGCTGCCAATCTAAACTCAGTTGCTCACTGACCTACTCAACAGAAATGTCATTCATTGTCCTCAAATCATCTTCATTTGTACATCTGGATCACTCTGATATTTATCAGGAGTTAATCATGTACAAGCAGCTGAGTTATCATCCATGAATTATAGCAGAACTTCATAAATTTCATGACTTTGATTCCTAACTTCTGCAAACTTTCCAAAGTATCTATGTTTTTTCCTACACATTCTTTTATACTTTGGAAGATCTCTTGGATTTGAAAATATCTAACAAAAATGTTTCAGAGAAACATACAGCTTTGTTTTCTGTAATGGACTTTTTAAATAAAAAAACATCTTTCCACCTTAAAAAAAATATAGCACTTTGTGTACAGATCCTCTGCATTCATTGCTCTACTCTGCTTTAGTCTTTTTGGGCTATATTGTACTAGTGGTCCTCCTTGCAGAGATTTGCAAAAGCACACCATGATCCTGTATTTGACCATTTCATTTCACTACTTCACTCTTAAGGACTCGTTTGTGTCTGCTAATATTTATTCTTTTTATGTAGCTGTAGATTTAACATAGATTTTTTTAATTCCTCCTGTAAATGTTCATGTTTCTTTACCCACTCACAAAGACTTCTAAAAGTTCTCAAAAAATATTGCCAATTGAAAGTTTATACTATAAGCATGATTTTCAACACATTTTATCTAGCACTGTCTTATTATCTGAAAAAGCCATTTTATCTGCCAGGAATTGTCGCGGTGCCCCTGGAGAATCCTTTCTCCCACTGCCAGGCTAGCCCTGGCACCGTGCAGCGTAATCTGGTTCGGCTCCCCGTGACTGGGCGGAGCCGGCTGAGTGAGTCTCCCAGTTCACCGGACCCGATCTTCAGGGAGGCGCTAGGTGTGCAGCGACGAAGGCAAGGAAGGAGAGAGGGGACTCTGAATGGGGGAGCAAACAAGTTTATTGGCGGACCCGACGTGGGACGCCCTCACCCTGCAGCTACAGCCCAAGCAGAACCAAGAACATCTGTTACATGAACTTTTAAACAGGGGAGGGACAAGGGGAGCCAACGAAGGAAAAGCCAATGGGGTTACCCTGGGGAGTGGCTCAGGGGGTGAGGGACATCCTCAGGAGCCAACTCCCTTAGGGAGGAGGATCTCCCCACTACCACTCAAGGTCCTTCCCAGAACTTTCTAGAAGCTGGGTTGGGTCGCCGAGTGACAGGCAGCTCACCAGGGAGGGAAGCAGTGAAACGGCGGGAAAAGATACATGGGGTTGCTGGGGCAGAATAGGGAGCAACCAAGCACACAGAAATCAAGAGGGTACACAGAACAAGCCGTTTGGTTAACAAACAAATATAAAAACCCACACCGCTACAAGGAATGTCTTGATGTCTCTGTAAAATAAATCAGTTTCAAATCATATTCTTTACTCCTTTTATAAGCAGCTGGAATTCAACTAGATATAAATGTATGCATTCACTTTGCTAGAACCTTCCAAAAAACCCAACTTATCTTTAAAGTGTTTAAAAGTGCAGACTGGAATATGTATAAGAGCATATACTGTCATTCAGAAATGGAAAATCCAAGTTTTTCTCATACTCCCAAGAAAATAATCATGTTCTTTAGGTGAAGAAAAATTATTTCATGATAGTCCCAGCAACCTCTGCAACAAGCAGTGCCCAGTCTTGAGCTGAGCCCCCTAAATAATTACATGGAAATATGGCCATTATTATTAGCGTTGGTTGATTTGCCTTTGCAGATCTGGTTACATTTGTATCATACAAAATCAACATTTCCATTTTTATGCTTACTGTTCTCTCTACCATCAAATGCCTTCCATACGTTTTTGTTTTCTTGTGAATGGGGTATTTTTTTTCTACATAAGCACTTTAAATATCTTCACAGACTATGCATTTATTTATCTTAAGGTGAATTTTCTTCTAAGACTGCCTTGCTTTTCTGAATAGATAATTTTCTCTGTTTTTCTATAAAGTAGAACAGTATTAATGTGGACAAGAGAATCAATTCCTTTACTACCACTGAAGTGTTGCAGTTATAAAAGAGGCAATAAAGTTTGGTGGGGTGTCTAAATGCATTTCACATTTCATTTAATAGACACGAACTATGGGCATACAATTTAAGAGAGTGCTACTATGGTCTGAACTGAACCTGAAAGCCAGCCTCAAAGTGTTCTGCAAGCTAAACCCAAGACCAATTTCAGGTTTCATTTACTGTCTTTATTGAAACCATCTTCCCTGCATAAATTATATGATATAAAGATATCTGTTTGGCTACTTACTATCAATATACACCACAATAATTTCCCAGGTCAAAGCATTTTAAAAAAGCCCTTTAAAAAATCCTTCAGCTTACATTCTACCTGGCCTAGAGCAACCAAAATGGTCAAATCATATGGCAGAAGGTTCAGCATGGATCTTTTTGCAGGATCCAGATTACACAAAATAACACACACCCTCACAAAATGCTCACGTGCCCTCAAACAATCTGGCTCTCTCACAGAAACACTTGTAAGAGCTGTAAGAAGGACAAAAATAGATAGACATTGATGTTATAACAATCACTTCCTACTAAAGTTCTCTGAACTTATCTTCCCACACACACCAATGCTAAAAAGTGTGATTAATGTATTACATCAATTACTATCTGACTGTAAAAACACCCTTTTGCCTCAGCAGCAAGCTAGATTCACCTCAGTAAAACCTGTTTCAGCCCCACAGGTGGTGCCTAGTGTATGTCATGGACAACGGTGGTATTGAATCATCATAAATCATTTTAGCCACATTTCTATAGTAAAAAGTGACAGAAGATATTTTGTAATGCCTCATGCTTATTTTCTGTTGTGTTTGTTGCTGTTTGATTTGAACAATTTGGTAATTTATAATTAGTCTTCCAGCCACAGAGATATTTTACCCTCCAAAGGGGTGAGCAATGAGCAATGTAAATGGCACAAAAATAAATAATATAGTAGAACATAAAAGTACTCCAGATATGACTCTGGAAGGGGCCATCTTACTAGATTGGGCTTTTCTTACTTGGTATTTTTCATGAATTAGAGTCTGTTCTCAAAATTTTTTTACTGTAGCTAATCTATCATCAATAGATGTAAGCATCTCCTCTCCTAGTACGAGCCCTAAACTTGCAAGAGTTTAGGTTTATGATACTATGGACAACAAAAAATTTTAATGTAGGTAGATTTTATAGCTGCAAACCATGAATGTTTTACAGATCTGTCAGCACCAAATATTTAACAGCAATACCTGTCAGAAGCTATAGTTTTATGAAAGCAATTAGTATTTGTACAATGGTATTACATACAAACATGAAAATATTTCTCAGAAGCTTCTGTGAATGGTTATGAATTACAAAACATAACACTGCTCAAATACAGGAAGTATTATAAATGTTTATTATAAAGTTGGCTTTTCGCATATATTAAGGTGAATGCTATTTGTATAATGACTTTGCTGTAAGGATATAGTTTTTGTCTATGCTATAGCAGAACTTAGACATGGTAGTGGGATAGCTGATATGTAGTTATGCTTGTAATTGAACAGCCTGTTTGGTTGGGATAACACCCAGAGAACATATGGTGAGCACCCTGCTGCTGACATGCCAACTATCAACACCGACGGCCCGTGGAAAGTATGGACCAAGGCCCCGTCTGGAGGTGATAATGAAGACACAGCCAAGGAACACGCATGCTCTAAAAAGGGTTGACCCAAGGAAGGACCACAATAAACAGTTCCTAGAATATAGAAACAAATTTGTAGAAAATCAGCTGATGCAATAAAAAGTGTATTTAAAGAAGACCTCTGAAGCAGCAGATTGTGCACTTGGCTGGATGCCAAGTCACCAGGCCCAGTGGCCTGGCTGTAACTTCTTTGCTTAATTGTATCTCCTAATTGTCTTATTTTTTATTAAACCTATTTCTGAAATTTTTACTAGGAAAGTGAACTTCGTTTTTCACAGGAAGCAAGTTCAATTGCAAAATAGTCCTGCAGCATTTCTTTACAAGGTAGAAATTTAAAATAGGAAAATAATCCAGACATCTTTTAAAGGTTTATGATTCAACCTCCTTCAACAAAAAGCCTGAAAAGAGGGCTGTCCCCCTTTCTTATGTCAATTAAGAAAACTGGGGTTTCCATGCAGACAAGTCTTGATTTCAACTATAATGACACATATTACCTGCAATGGTAGCACTGCACTTCTGGTAACAATCCAGGTCTCCTTGCAGTCCTTGTTGATAAACATACTACCAGGAAAGACCTAGGTATCCCTAACAGAGAAAGCCTGGAAAGAACTCCCCTTCCCAAAGAGAGGGCATACTGATTTTCAAAAAAAGAAGTATCCGTATCACATTTCATTTCACTAATTCTTCAGCATTCTCAGTGTATACACTTGCTTCTCACATTTTCATTGTCAAAAAGAAAAATGTTTTCTGTGATTATTTTTTTTAAATAGTCAAGTCAAACTAATTTAGAGAGCCCTTGTCTTGGTTAGGAAAGACAGGTGTCTGCTAGGGAGGGCAAGATCTCCCTTTGGAATGGAGAATTCAAACCCCTCCCTCCAAATTATTAAAACTTTGATATTAAGTCGGCTCTCAGGCAAGGATATGGGGATAGGAATAACCGCTCTTTACTAGTATGTATAACGAAGCAAACAAACAACAACAACTACAGCATTAATAATAAACAAAACCAGGAACCTCGAGGGGGCTTTTGTTTCACAAAGCCCAAGGCAGTCTTGTCTTGGTGCAGGGCTCCAATAGCACCAAGCTGCAATGGTGGAAAATCCCACACTGGTGTGTGGGATGCACCAAAGCTCCACGGTGGTAGCTGGAATGGCAGGGATGTCCTGGCAGGGCAGGGCAGTGCGGGGATACAGCATATCCAAAGAGGTGCCAAAGAAAAGCGGCGGTGGTGGGATGGGGCTGGCCCAGCCCAGCAGGGCAGGAGGAGGTGAGCTCAGAGTTCCTGGGCACATAAGGAGATGATGGTAGACTTCCTCAGGAACGGACCTGGTGATGGCAGTGAAAAAACTCTTCCCACAGCAAGAACAGCCTGACCCTTCTCTCTCCAATGCTGAAAGCAAGAGGGCAAAGCTGTCCCCACGACCGCTCTTTACCTGCCCAAAACCTCACGGTATCTCTTTTTCCCTCAGAGAGAAAAAACTCTCAGATACCAAAAAAACAGTTTAGCCTGGTGTTACACTTTCCTAGCCACTTGTATTGTTTTGGTTAAGCACCCATAACCACCCAGTAATTAGTCTCCTAGCGACTTCGTGGGAAAAAAATTCTATAGGGAAAAAAACCCAAATCTAACCCACAACAGTCCTACACATCAGTATTCTATGAATAAAATGCTCATGATAGAAACTGTTAGACTTGATTTGTTAGGGTTTTTTGAAATAGAGAGTCTGATCAGGTTTTCACTCAAAACATATGAGAGAAGACTTCTGTGAAACAGGACTGAATAACACCTCCCTATCTGACCATACCCAGCAATAAATACTCTACAGCAAATGCTGCTCAGGTCTAGCCCAAGATCTACTATGAGCAAATAACCAGGTGACGCTTGTAGGTAAGTGAGGTCCAGCACACACAGCTCTTTGCAAAATGAGAGCTTATGTTAACTTGACAGTTCCTACAAGTCCTTGTCTTGACCGGCACATCCAGAGATGAATTATTACTGAAGTTAAAAAACCCACAGGTGTAGTCACAATATTCTCTACTTTGAGAGAATTTGAGCTCAAACACTGGAAACAGTGCTCCAGTCTGAATACTCCAATAATTTTCTCTTCACCCTTTATTTTTTCCCCTCAACTATTTTTTTGCAGATTTCCAGAAGAGCAGCAAGAAGTTGCATCAGTTCCGACATATTTCCTTACAAAAGTCTGATTTAGCTGTTTGATGTGGCAATGTACTCTGAGTTGAATTTCTTCTGCTGCTTACCTTATTTAAATGTATCAACAGAACTATTTCTCATCTATATTTATAGAGCAACAGAAAATAATGGTATAGCTCTCCCACTGAATAAACTAAATAATATCAAGAATAAAAATATAGGTGGCAGATGAATTAGAGACTGTGTGAACCCCTTCATTCTAACTGAATATTCACCTGATGAGTCACACCACTTCCTTCCAAGGAAAACCCCACAAGGGAGAACAACAGACAAGGAGATCATGCAAACAGATACAGCTCTTGGCAGACATTTCTCTCCACTCGCCTTTCTCTGGAATGGGAATGAAACAGCTGTGAATTTTGGATGATTTAAAAATTTGCAGTTTGAAATTTTTTTCTAACAAATAAGGTAAATCATCTTTGCTCAAGCAAATAACAAGTAATTTCTATTAGGTTTTTTTCTGTATTTAAATATTTGCAGTTCTGGAGTGCCACTCTTGTTCCTTCTTTCTCTGTTCTCCTATTTCTCTCTTAAACCCCTTTTTTTTCCCCCTTTGGCATAACAAAATATGGAACAATAGCAGCAATTCGATCATACTTTCTTAATCAAATATTATGGCTTAATATTTTAATACTCCTTTAAATAATTTGCCGATTTTACAGAATAGCAATAGATGATCTGAAGACTTAAAATCACAAGGTTAATACTGAGTTCTACCGTACAGTTCTCTTAAAGCTACAGGGTTTGGCAGATTTAACCACAGACTTCAAGGGAATTCGCAGCATTTGCTTGAATATTTATGGAAGACTTTGGTTCAGACCTATTGGATGCCCTATTTAAAACACTTATCTCCTGGTCTGTGCTCTGCTAGCATCTGCATTAAAACAGAAAATGACAAAAGCTCCTCAAATGCAAGAATGTGCTGGAACACCATCACTTCTGAATTATTCTCAGTTAAAGTAGGTGCATGTCTCTATATTCTAGAATAAATTTTGGCAGGTGTGTTTGACATCATCCTGAATAACAGAGCTAAACTACAGGAGGAAAAAAATCTGGACATTTATTACATGAGAATATCTTGCCGATTTAAAAACGCAGTTTTATCACATCCTACACAGAAGGAAGCCTACCAGTGAATCCTGCTAGCTTCTGTAAATACCTCTGATTATGCAGGATTCTCATTTTATCTGCCATTCTACCCCTCAACTTGTTCTTGAGAAATGCTGTCACAATGCTGTCTCTTGCTGTGAGAACCAGCTATGGTATATAGGACACTAACCCCTTCTGTCTGCCATTTATTATCTCTAGATTTAAATCCTGAGTGAAGTCATTGTTTCAGAAAGGCATTCTTCTTACATGTAACAGCTGCAGAACTTCAGGACAGCTCCAGCTTAGCCTGGAGTCCCTGAGGGGCAGCCTGAAGCACCTCACTGTCCCTCTCCACCCCCAGGCTGCCACTGCAGGGCCTGAACAGAAGCCGTGATGCTCCCCTCGCTGAGCTGCCATCCCTCAGGGAGACTGCTTTGGCTATTGGTCTCACCAAGTGCCACAGACCCAGCAATAAGGCACTGGCTGAACATTGCGTCCTGTCACATGAGACATTTGGTAATGGCTCATACCTCTGCTATGGAGTGTATCCTTCTTATGTCTTTCAAGTATAGAAAACCCCTTACTTTTACCTCTGAAAATAAACTAGTATTTGTCTTGGTTTGGAAAGACAGGGATCTGCTAGGGAGGGCAGGAGCCTCCCTTGGAAAGGAGAATGCAAAAACCCCCTCCCTCCGAATTGTTAAAATTTGAAATTAAGGGGCTCTCAGGCAAGGATATGGTGATAGGAATAACAGTTCTTTACTGGTGTGTGTAACCAGTAACCAGGCAAACAAACAACAACCACAGCATTAGCTATAAACAGAACCAGGAACCCAGAACAGCTTCCCTGAGCGCGGCTCTCTCCCCTTGGGTGCAGTCCCGGGCACTGCCGGCAGGGGCGCTGGTGGCTCCCGGAGGGCGGGGCAGGGGCGATGATCACCCCGCGGCTGCAGGGGGCGCTGTGGGGCGGGCTCGGGGAGCAGCGGAGATGGCGGCTTTGTCCGAGACGGGAGGGATGGGAGGGATGGATCGGGAACTGCGGAGCTGTGGCTGAAGGGATGGATCAGGAACTGCGGAGCTGTGGCTGAAGGGATGGATCAGAAACTCCGGAGTTGTAGATGAAGGGATGGAAGGGAAGGGTCAGAAACTCTGGAGTTGTGGCTGAAGGGATGGAAGGGAAGGGTCAGAAACTCCGGAGTTGTGGCTGAAGGGATGGATGAGAAACTCCGGAGCTGTGGCTGAAGACGCGGGAGGTCGCGGCAGGCAGGGACTGCCCGCTCCAGCGAACCGAAAAACTCGGAGCAGAGCTGAAGAAGCAGCGGGGGCAGGACAACAGCGACCCCGCGCCCAGCGGGGCAAAGAGGGGCAGGCTCAGGCTCCCCGGGCACCCGAGAAAACGGCGACAGGCTCCTCTTTAGTGAGGCAGGGGCTAACAGGGTCCCAGTTCAGTGGCTGATCCCAGGAACAGAGGCTCATCCCACAGCAGAAGAAACAGGACCGAGCTGGGCTCCGCAGTGACTCCCCTTCCCCAAGCATCAGCTCCACCGTCTCCTCCGAACGCCGAGATGAGAGAGACACAGTTGCCCCTCCCCACCGTTTCAAGCACCCATCCATCAGTGCTTCTTAGCAACTCAATTGGAAAAAAATCCACAGGTAACAAGGAAAGAAAAGGAAAGAAAAACAGTACTTTTCCCCCCAATAGTAGTAAAGAAAAGAGAAAAAATAAAGAAAACTGTTTTCAAAAACCTCATGCTCAGAATTGTGTTTTCTTTCCCAAATAAAAACGGCCACAATCTGGGAATTAAAGCATCAGGCTTAGATGAATGGCACAACTCCATCTGAAGTGCACAGATACGTAACTTCATTCATGCTCCTTTGACCATTTAGAGGCACTGTGCAAGTGAACAAATGACAGGAATTCTTTGTAGAACTAATCAATGCTGCTGCATAATCTTCGTTTCACTTGAGATAAATCATCCTTCCTTTTCCTCCCCTTCTATTGCAGATACCTACTCACAGTTTGTTTTGGAGGGGTTTTTATCAAACCTTTTGAACTAAAGCCTCACATCAAACAGGCTTTCTCAAGTTCTGAGGAGTTATACATATTACCGAAAATCCAGAATTCAAAACTGCTTATCCAAATGTTAACCAAATTCCCTGATCAAGCTTCTCTTTTCTCTCAGAATCATTCCTTTTTTATTATTTTTTCTATCAGAATTCCATTATTGTATCAAAGGAATGTGAAAACAGAACTCTTGCAGTCTCTCTCATGCCTTTACAGTAGAACTGCAGATGGCTTTGATTCAGCCCCTGCTAAAATAATAAAAGGTAAATTGTAATATCCATATAACTCTGCATGAGCAGAAAATGGCAGTTTTGTTTGCTTCGTCTACAAACCTGCTAGTATAATTTCATATGCACACTGATAATTAGGTAATCCTTTTGGTTTACATCTTCCATAGCTCTTCATTTTTTCATCATTTTCACTAAAACCAGCTGGTAATCTCCAACAATGAAAACCATATTTGTTTTATTATTATTATTTTCTGTCCAAGAGGCTTTTTAAGATATGATGTGAATCATTTAAAAGCCATATATATTGACATTAAAATAAAAGCAAGACCTTTTGCTTGCAGATGGTAAGGTAAAGTATTAAATATTAGTTGATTTACTGAAAGGCTTAGCATGTATGACAGCCCAAATCATCTAAGAGAAGGAAAACAAATTGTCTTATATTGTTTGTGAGGAGAGCTAAAAACACTTTGACATGACGGCTGTTTAAAAAAAATAGATTAAAGAATATTTGGTTGAATATTCTCTGTAGCATTTTGGGTCTTGCAGAGGGCAGAGACACAAATGTAAGGGCAAACAGGGAAGGCCAGAATAAGGGAATGCACTTAGTGGATAGTGGACTCCATTGGCCAGGGGAAGAATTAAGCCCTTGCTGTGATTAAACTCACTTAGATTGCTGTTGCTCCTGCCATGATGGACCAAGAGTGAAAATTTACATTAAAAATACACTATTTTATTTCCTAATGATATGCACTCCAATATGTAACTCATAAGGCAGATTTGACACTTTTATGCTGAAGTTTCTATTTAAATTCAGAATGTTACACTTTATTTTATCATACACAAGTCCTCAACTATATTGGCAGAGAGCTTAAAGGGACGTTATTAAAGGTAATCCAACCTGAACACATATATATTATATGGATAGATAGATATAGATATGTAGTTATGCACACAGTCCAGATGTAAAATTCTTCCTCCCAACTAATAATAATGACACTCTTTAAAGGTTTTAATACCAGGGAGATGGGCGATGTCTGCTGGGAGCTGGTCTTCAATGAGGCGTGGGCATGCACATGCCCATGGGGCCTCCTGCAGCTAAAGCATGTGAAGAAGAGGGAGAGGGATTCTAAGGGACAGGTGAGCTCCGGGCATCACTCCCTATCTCAGTCACTACCTCATGGGGTAGGGAATGGTTTGCATTATGCTACAGAGAATTTCCTCTGCAGAGTCTGACTGAGCACTCCAGGGAGCTAACTGATCCACCTTCATCACCCCTCTCTCCTAGGAATAAGGAGAGGCAGCTGCACTGAAATCACTAAGGAGGCACAGCAGAGGATGGCATTTTACAAGCAGATATGAGGACCCTTCAGTCTCACTGTGGCTATTACGCTAAGACTCTGAATTAGGATTGTTAATTTGCATTAAATAATAAACTCACTGTATTTGCTCCTCCTCACAGCCCACTGCTTTATAAGCTTTACTCACATGTTAATTGAAGACAGACTCTGAGGGTAGGAGTAGAATGTGATGGTAAGGGAGTTCCTCACTGGGAGCTGCTCTCAGCAGGTACAAGTAGGAACACCAGACACAGGCAGCAGAATCAGACCCATGTGCTTTGCATACCTGTTTCTGGTCTGTCCTACTGAGAATATTAACAAAAATTTTTTCTTTCTGAAAATTGAGAATACCAGTTCTTTTGGAGCTTTCTTTTGTCTTATCAATCACATTATTACTCCAGGCCAGTATCTTCTGATATGGATGCTTAAAAAATCTTCGCATTACATTTCCACGGAAGAATATAAACGCACTTATGAAATAAAATATAGCTAAGGATTCTGTATACTTGCTTTCTTCCCCGCTTAATTGATGATTCTTTTTGTTGTATTCCCCAATGAGATCTCAACACAATGTATTTGTTTTTTGCTCTGCTCATACCAGCTAAAAAGTAAAGGCATCTGTCTCTATGACTTTTGTTTAGAGTCCTCCTTCCACTAAGATGTTTTGTAAAAAATAACAGAATAAGGGAATGCTAGTGTTCCTAGAATCTCACTCTCTAGATATGTAAGGGGGAGACACAATGAATATAGCTTAAGTGCAAATAACTTACTGTACAAAACTGCCATGTTCCTGCTAGATATGTCCTCAGAGTAAAACTCCTCTGGCACAAAGCTTGTACAGGAGCCCTACTTTATCCCTTCCAAATCTCTGGGCAGGAACAGCAAGTTCCATGGGTAGATGATCTATTTTCCAACTTTCTGAGTCTCTAGCTCAAAATGCAATTTGTGAGCAAACTCCTCTATTTCAAGGATCTGTAGAACTACAAGGGTAGAAAATGCCAGTTCCCATTTTTTCTTGGTAGTCTGCCACCATGGAAACCTGTAACACCCTAGAATTACTGAGTTATCAGCTATATGTTGGGTAAACTTCCAACAGGTAGTTGTTTGTTTCCAGCTCAGCTTCTTTCACTGTTCAGCTGAACACTGTTTGCTTTCTCTCTTTTCCGCTTTGGCAAAATGTATAAAACCTTTCAGGGAGTTCATGGTCAATAAAACCCACCAGTGGTCACACACCAGACATAAGCACACCTCCTACTCTTCTTGCATACCTAAACTCAGCATAAATTTTAGACTCATCAGGTCTAACCAGCTGTTACTGAGGGACCTCAGCAGTCCTCTCCCACTCAGTGTTTGCCAAGGCACCTTTACAGGTTGACAGTGCTAGTGCTGGGCTGCAGAGGAACCCAGAGCTCTCCTCTAGGACTCAAATATTGGGACGCAGCACAGAGAGTAGCAGGAAGCAGGGAAGATCGCCCACAAGCAATGGTGTTTATACAATTAACTTGAAATTTCCTTGGTTTATCTTCTTTCCAGCTTCAGACTACATCCACTGTATATTATGAACGGCTTTAATTACTTTGTATAAGGCAGGCTTTTGTTGCTTTTTCTCTGGGGTGAAGAAGGGGAGGGAGAGTTATCTCTTCAGCAATACTGCTTATCTCACAAATATATTAAACTATTAACTGTGAAATTGCTTGAAAAAAATGCATCTTGCTGTGTCACTTAGGAATCATTCTTCTGGTGTGAAGGAAAAGAGAAGAGGTGGGAATGCATTTTCTTTACCAGATGAGAGGACTAGAATTTTGTTCAGCAAAAATCTGCCTGAGGCAGAATTTCTGTGCTACAGGAAGGTCACAAAAGTAGACATGGATAGTCAGTAAAAGACAGGTTTTGCAGGAAGAGAGGGAGATGCCATTTCCAGAATGGCATTGTTGCTTAGTTTGACAAGTGAAATCCAACCTTCCTGCACTCTCCTTTGGAAGAGGCCGGCGATGTTTCTCGCTCCCCCTCTTCAGAGTATCTAATCTCTAAATCACATCTACTCCAACATGCCCTGGCCCTTTGCAAGGATTTTTAAGGGTCTCTGTGCTTAGAAAGTTAAGGGAAAGGGAAGAAAGGGGACAGGGCATGGTGCTGCACACAAGGAAGGACATCAGCAGAGAGAGAAGAGGGTATAATATTTGGTCCCTGGTGTTCAAATGGCCATAGACCTTTCTGGGCCTTTCTGGGGAAAAAAAAATTGCTTGCAGAGGGAAAAATTTTAAGTGGACTACTTTGCCTCCAAAATCGATCCAGATTTCAGCAAGTTTTCAGATTTCCAGGAAGTACTTTGTCCTTCCATTAGATGCAAAAAAGCCAAGCTATAGTGTTATCCCTATAAGAAGTGGCAAGATAGGTACACATCATCTGTTTCTCCTTTTCTCCCATAAATACCCACTCATGGTAATTTCTAAATTCTGAAAAAATTTATAACAGCAATGGTACAGTATAAATTTATATGCAGACACAAACACACATTGTGTGTGGGTAGAGACCATGTAAGCATCTGATGTTCATCTCACAGCTGAAAACTAGAATACCATAAAACTAATATTATTAAGATGCCAGCTACTTTCTTCTATTGCACTATATCATGAGAAAGGGAAAAAATCTCTGGTGGAAGAAGCCAGACACTAAAAGAGCCAGGAGAAGAGAAGAACAACTGTGCTCCTTCCTGTTCTGACAGCCCAATGACATGGTGCCAGGCTCTGGTGGCTCATGGCCCAGGACTGTTTGAGAACAGATGCAATATAGCATGTTCCTTTCTGAAATTAAGGAAAGAAAGGGAAAAGGAAAGCAAAAGGAAATGGAGCTCAGATCAGTACTTTCTGACCGGCACTTTCTCCACCATGCTTGATCTTTGAAGTCTACAGACAGCTCTACTGATTTCAAAAGGATTTGATTCACAGCTTAAGGAGAAGGAAAAAATGTGTGGCACAGTGCAGAGCTTACTGGCATCACAGCTCTGTGGGAATGCACAGAGCTTTGCCCGGAGCTACATGTGCTTATCAAATGTTCTCCCTCCTTGGATTGGCCTTGAGACACATTCTATCCAGCAGGGCCATGAAAAGATTTAAAATATGGTTTAATTTACACATATTTGACAGAGAACATAAATGTTTTTCAAGAAGATTTGCGAGTCAAGAATTTGCTTTCCCTCCCCCCACCTGGAATAAAAGAATATTTCCTTTTTTTCCTGGCAAAATGTTCCTGGAAGAACATTTTATTAACTCTGCATATTACTTGAAAATTTTGTGGGTTTTTTGTTTTACAAACACAGTTATCAGAATCAAGATTTCTTTCCTCTTTTAAGACTGGTCTTGCTGTCCAATAATCATTCTCCAATATCTCCACAACCCACATTCATTTCACTGTTTGATAGATGTAAAGCATTTAATTTTCCCTTCTACTAGCAATTTACTTTGATAATTAAATGTCCATAAAAATCTCTGCAACTAAAGTCATTATGAAGTTCACAATATTTATGAGGTTTGATACCAAAAGAATTTTCACAAAAAAAAATCTCATTCAAAGTACCTCTTAGTCCAGTTTTATGTTTATCATATGGTTAGGATAGCTCTCTGGAGCTTTATACATCATTTTGTCTGGAAAATAGCCTAGCAATACTCCCTTTCTCCCCTCCCCCAGAATAACTGCACAATCTTTGTGAAATACAGTGAAATAATAAATTATGCATAGAACCTATTACGTATTCGAATACCCCAAGCTCTTCCAGGAGCAAGGTTATAAGGGAGACATACTGTGTGCATCTAGCTTGTGATGCTTCCAGAGGACTCCATGCTGCCCACCCGGTCTAACAAAATGCAGAGTCAAGGCCAAGAAATGATGAGGAAAATTGATAGGTTCAGGATGCATTTAAGTACTTGCAATGAAAGTTGTAGTAAGGAACTAAAATTTGTAATCTTCAGTTTGCCAAAACCATTAGAGAAGGTTTTGACAATTGTCAGAAACTCCTCCCCTGCCTAATCTGAACACCATGTGAGAAACAAACCAAGCAGCAGAATTATATACAACAACATGTTCAATGGAACAACAGCAGAGCAAATAGCATGGCTCACTCGGCATTCCTGCATGGACTAAGGTCTGAAATGGCAGATGGACAGGCAGCATGGGCTTTGGAAGGGTTCAGTAGGCTAAAGAAGAAATTAAAAGGCTGTATTTTACAAATGTGACAAACAAAAATGCTTGATCAAACCTGCTGGTATGGCCTGCTTGCAGATGAAGTTTAGGCTAAGGGAAATCAAACGCCTCCAAGGCTACCAGTGAAGCAAAAAATTACATTAGCTGTACAGCCTGAAGCATATTTGTTAGTATTTAACAAATTATGTGCTTCATTTAAATACCGGTGCAAGTAGCCAAATAAAT
This sequence comes from Donacobius atricapilla, assembly GCA_013397315.1. Taxonomy (NCBI): domain Eukaryota; kingdom Metazoa; phylum Chordata; class Aves; order Passeriformes; family Mimidae; genus Donacobius; species Donacobius atricapilla. The sequence goes on along the minus strand of WBMY01006047.1, from coordinate 36,596 downwards.
TAAAATCAGCTCATTAGGCTTTACATCAGTTAAAAAATTAAAAGAGGCTTTTCTTACCTTCTGTCTAGGTATCTTCCTGCTTGTTCAGTCAGTGTCAGTAGGGACCTATGTCACAGAGGCCTTTTTCCGTATCATTTGTCTCTAGGCTTTCTGAACCTAAATCGATGCAATGAAAGACAAGGCATTCGTGATTTCAGAACATTGCCATAATTTCACATTCAAAATTATGATCACTGTAATATCTGAAATGGAACTGACTGAAGCACTTTCTCTGCAGGCTCACATGCTGTATTCTGGTAAGAAATAGGCACAAGCAAACCCCCAGAACTGATTGTATTTCACCAGCAAGCTGCAACAAATACAGGTAAAGCCCTGCATGGGGGAAACAGGGAGAGGCCTGGACAATCCTTCTGCTCTTCACTTCTCCACATCTCTTATGGCATGGCAAGCTGTTTCATTCTGTGTGTTGTAACCACTTTGTAACATGGAGATAAAGACACTCTAGGCCCAGACTCAGATCGTCTAATTTTCCCCTAAATTCCACCATAATGTATTTTTCCTGATACACATTTCTGAAGATCTGTGGCCATTCACAGATACACAAAAACTGAAGTAGAAGATAGGCTATTTGAATTTAAGCCTTTAGTATCTTTGGCCAAGTCTTCAATTTATGGAAAAGAAAAACACAGTACAAGTCACCTGTTACTGTAAGTTCATATGACGAGAGTTAGGACAACAATTCTTTTTTCTTATAAACAGTTCAATCTCCCTGTAAGGCAATTTGGAGAAACTAAGACCTTTGAAACTTGCATTAATCAATAGGCATGTCAGAAAAAAAAAATATATTTTCTAAGTGAAGCACTTCAATTGCTAATTTAAAATGTTACTTTAGAATCAGGTTTAGCTCATTCAATAAAAAAAAAAGCTTTATGATGAATAAAAATTTTTATTCAATCAAAACATCTTTACTTGCTAACTTCTTAGTATTTATGTTTTAGCATGGAAACAGAAACATTTTCATTTCAGGTCACCCAGTAGCAGCTTCTGTAGAATGATTTGCAAAGCCCTGCTTCGGAAATATTTGAAAACTTGCAGAATCTTTCTAACTGCACTGCAGGGAAAAAAAA
>WBMY01006047.1:16912-35446 GCA_013397315.1 Donacobius atricapilla | reverse complement strand
AAAAAAAATCTGCATAACTCATTATATATAACTACTACCAATATGTCTCAACATTTAGAAAATATTTAAGATTTTCTGTTCCTAAGTCCTGATTCCCTTTTGAAGCTAACAGGACCATTTGCATATTTCTGATTAAATGTCTTCCTAAACACTGTGCCATGTCAAGGTACATGAAGTAAATGATAATGAGAGAAAGCTGTTGAATACCTTGACAGTTATCAAGAACTTCTCTGAATAANTTCAGAGTTTCCCTCCCAAAATTTGCCCTAAACCGGGACAATTACATGAACACTTTTACCTGTTAATACCCTCTTAGCATGAAAGTCTTTATTTAAAATAGTTCCTCCTCTGTAATGACTTTGACTTGTGATGATGATTGATATCTCCTGTCCTTGCATTTTAGCCTTCCTCTGAAATGGCAATAACAACTTAAAAGGTCCTGATCAGTCTGACGCTAAGCCAGTGGTGAGGAATAAGGAATGCAAATTTCCACTCATCAGCAGCAAAAGCAGTCAGGTAAAATTACATGTAAAAGATGCTTTGCAGTAACAAAAAAGAGTAGGAATAAATTAGCTAGCTATACCCTCAGTGATTCCAAGTAAGGTAAGGCACCAGTGTTAACTCCTTGCTAGTTTACTGGTCCAGGTGCATGCTATTTCTCAGTAGTGGAAGAGCCAGCTGCTGGTTAGAGTGTTAGTGCTCTGCTTGTTCCACTGTGGAAACCTGTTGTAAACAGAAGGCTGCCAAAGGTAACAAAATTTTCATACCACTGTGATGAAGGATTGAATTCATTATGGCTTGAATTAGGCAATTTCTAAAATGTGATACTGGGGTTACCAATAATATGTTATAAATCACTCTCTTTTACACTTTAGACATTTGAAGTGTAATAGTGATGTTAAAATAGCCACGTCTATTAAATATAACACCTTCCACAGTATGTTTAATTTTCAGTTGCAATTCTCTATCTTAGCTGCTATTTGGCAAGTCTAAACTGTCCCAATCCAAAGTACCTATACAGCCAGTCCCATTTCAGCAGAATTCCATTGGTATGTTATACAAATATTATACAAATATTGATTTTGGAAACATTATTGATGTTACGCAGTTCTTCAGAATATTGCATTCACAACTGAGCACGTACAAAAAACTAAGCACATAGTATCAGTGTGTGCTGTGAAATTACTCTCATACTAAAGCAAAAGCTGGTGCTAAGTCACTGACAAAATCTGTTTTCACTCCTTCTAAGGCAAAAGGGAAAAAGCCATGGAAGAAGCACTACAGATGCACAGTTTGGTAGGAACTAACTCATCCCCATGTTCTTCAAGGAGTGCCAGCCAAGCTGTCCCCCAGTGATTACCCTTCCATAAAACTATTTTAAGCTGCAGCTCAGAGCACATGCCCTCCCTCTTCTTACCCACCACTGCCACCCTAACCTAATGACCTGCAGAATTTTGCAACCATGTGCCCAAAAGCCACAAGTCCTAACCCTTCCCTTGCCAAGGCAATGTTGGAAAAACCACAAATTCTGGTGCATTCAGGCAGCATATGTGGAATGGAATAAATCAAAGTAGTTCCCTCAACATTCACATAGGCTGAGTCCCCTTCCCATCTGGAGGGAAGTGGCCATTACCCCAACTGTTACCCTGGTTTGGGGCAAGACTGGGATTGCAGGAGCACTGATAATCCTAAAAGATGCTGCAGGCCCACCTTTTATCCATCACCACAAATAAACACAATTAAGGAACATCATTATTTTCCCAAGGCAGTACAAGTCCTTCCTAAATTAATTCTCTCACTTTCCTGCAGTCACTGCTTCTTTGGTGAGAAGAGCTTCCCACTGTACACAGCAACAAAACAAGGTGTCAAAGAGGAAAAGGTGAGCCCCTAGTGTATATGACAAGAGAAAAAAGAATTTAATTTGAATCACACACTCTCTGCTTAGCTTTACACACACAGACAGAAATGAAACCAAGAATTCTGGATGGCTTTAACATCCAGAACTTATGAATCTTATTATAAATAGATTCAGGGTAGGGAAAGTTGGATCTGCATTGCTCCAACCTGCCCTCAGGACCACAATCATTATCTCTACCGAGGAAACTCATTATCCCTACAAGACCTGGTAGTAGAGCTCTGAGTCAGGGTCTGCAGGGTGACTTCAAACAGACTGCCCACCTACAGCCTTGTGCAGGACTTGGCACACCACCACAGCCCTGGCAGCTGCCCCATCCTCCTGTTCTCCGTCCATCAGCCACTAGCTGTGCTCCTACACTTATGCCAGGATGCAGAAAAACCTTCCACTGTCTCTACAGCAGACTACCTGGTCCCTACCTGGCCAAAGACTGTGCACCACCTCCAGAAACCACAGTGATGAGAAAAAAGAAAAAGAGGCAAAAAAGGGAAAAAAGGTGGAAAAGAGGAAAGGAAAAAAGAGATAAAAAATAAAAATGGAAACAAGCAAAGAGGTGAGAGGAAAAAAAGGGAAAACAGAAGGAAAAACAAATCAAGGAAAAAAGATAAATTAATAGGAAAAAAGAGGAAGGAAAAAAAGAAAGGAAGCAAGAGAAATAGCAATAAAGAAAGGCCAACATCCTTTTAAACACAGGGTACAAGAGGTTAACTCTGGAGATCAGAAGCGGGGACTGGAATGAAAAAGAAAAACTAAAAATGAAAATGCCGTTTATTTCTAGTCTCATATGCAAAACAAATACCATTTTTCATGCTCCTAAAAAGACAGATAAGGCTATCCCCAGAAGTTGTTGGAGTGAAAGAAGGGCAGCTGCACCACAGGGTTACTATAGCCATTAGAATTTTTGCCAGTTGATGAGAAAGCATTTCATACCCAAACGTGTATGGTCAGCAGAAAACAAGCATTAAGTTATTGCCTGTCTGATTTTCATCTTTCATTTCAATGTGCTGAATTATTGATATCATCCAAGTCACTAGCTAAACTTTTGTTGGTTTTGTTTTGTTTTTTTTTTTTAAGTCTCTATAAAATGTTACATAATCTGAAAGCATTCAGGGCTGTGATGCAGCAGCCCTCCTAAGGAGGCTTATGAAAACAGGCTACCTCAAGTGCAAAATAAACTTTTACCAGAGGCAGTTGCCATTCAGCACCAGCAGCACTGCAGATCCATTCCTGCAGGAAGACAAGTAGCGTAAGCTCTGTGGTGCCTTAGGCAAAGCCAGTGCTCTGGGAAGTGTGGAAAGAGGAAAGTGTGACACACCGAGGGCAGTGGGTGCATTCAGTCTCCTCACAGAAAGCTGAGAAGCAGACGGAGGCAGTTGTCTCGTTGTTCCTTCCAAGCCGTGGGTCGGCACACCGGAGCCCGGCCGAGGCTGTGTGACAGCCACCCCCCGGGGCAGGCAGCGCCACAGCGGCGGCAGCCCGGCTCCCCCTGCGGGGCCACTGCAGCCGCACCTCGCACTGCGCCGGGACTGCCACACAGGCACGCTTCCCGCCCACGCCTGAAGTAATCCCTGCTGACTGTGCAAATGCCTTTCACGGAACCGCCCTTGTAAATTTGGGCAAAGGGGCCGGAGAAACGTGAGCAGGGTCAGAAGCTGACCAGGCAGTTGCAATCCATGATCTTTATCCATTACAGAGTACAGTGAAGTCTTTGCTTTAGGGAGCAAAGACACATGGCTGGGAAGAGTGGAAGCTTAAGCTGTATTCAGAGGGCTACTGTTGCCATGTTAACACTTTAAAAAAAATTGTTTACCCCTGGCACGGCTTAAAAGGTTTGAAAGTATTCAGTGCTGAATAGGACTACCTCTTTATTTATTTGTTTGTTTTACAGATTAGCACAAGACAAACCAAATATGTAAATTTCATTCCAGATGAAAAAATATTACATGCCTAGAGGGAAAGAATCAAATGAATGTGTTTACCTTAACTCTACAATTGGAAAAAGCAAACTTGAGAAGAATGATTAAAAGCACATGAAATGGGAAATATGCCCTTTAAATACCAACTTCTAATTGCAGTGATGTGAATATGTAAATCTAATTATGCACATTTAAGAATTAGGTATTTTATTAAAAATGCCTTGATTTAAATTTCACAATCAGTCCTTTTATTAAGACTGTTCATCAGTTTTCGTTCTGGTATTTGTTAATAAGAACTGACAAAATACCAGAGACTTACCATGTCTAAAGCCATTGCTGCAGTGCTTCTACAGTACAGCTGGATGAATACCCTAGTGCTTAGCTCCAGTATACAATAACACATGACAGGGCTAAAGGAAAACTTAATTTTAGCTGCACAGAATAATATCCCTTAGAGTCTTAAGTGCAAGATATAATCCCACTATATAGGATTTTCAAAAATTTTGCCTTTCTTTCTAAATTGGTGGGCACATCTCACTGTTAATTACAGCCCACTGTCCCACTGGCCAAGCTGAGAGCCCAGTGACAGCTGCTGAGAGCAGCACTGGGGTTTTGCTTGCACTGCACTCACACCCCCCAAGCACTGGGCACACAGGTCACCTGCACCCACTGCCTTCCTGGATCACAGGACAGTTCTTCTTGCCACCTCAAGCAGCTGTTTCAAGCAAAGCTCACCACTTGTGCTTCAGCTTCTGGAAAGGCAACTGGGCTTCAGTGGACAGAGCAACTATTCCTCCAACCCAGTGCTGGTTTGTCCCAGGGCCTAGTGTGACAGACTGTAACATGCTTGTCTAATTGATTCTCTGAATTTGACTTCAGCACCCAGCACCTTCCTCACCCTTTAATGTTTCCTTCCTTTCTCTGAAGACATTGATGCACAGAACAAGCAGAGCAAAGGAGACACCGTATTATTTCAGACAATCAATGCCCATTATTTTGCCTTAGAGAAAAGAAGCCCAAAGTATCTGGATTAGAATCTGCCCATTACTTCTCATTCCCAACTACTGAAGTGCGAGAGATCTGTGCCAAGAGATGCGAAAACAAATTGTTTCTTCCTCAACACCATGTCTCTTCTCCATATTTAAAGGTATTTGAAAACAGATGTTTTCCCTCAATTCTTTCTTTGACTTCTTATTTTGTTTTCCAGAACAAGACAAACTGCAGTTCTCTAGTAAGAGCACAACTTTCACATGCATGCAGACCCAGACAGACAGCATATTTTTGCAGACTACTGGCAGCATCGTAAGCTTTTGCAACTTAAAAGGAATATTGAGTATAGTGAAGTGCATGATAAAGCCCCAGTACAAGAGTTAGGAAAGTGCTTGAGAATTTGAGCTTTTACTAGAAATTACATGGGGAGAACCTATACATGCCAGAAGAAACATACACTAAAGTAACAAGGGAAATGGCAGGGAACATANTCTCTCCGATGTCGAGAGCAAGAGAAAAAAAAACTGTCCCCACCCCTGCCCTTTATCTCCCAAAAACCTCGCGGTATCAGGTATCACCTTTTTCCCATCCCCCGGAGAGAAAACTCCCTGAGACCAAAGAAGGGTGTAGCCCCCGTGCTACACCTTCCTAGCCGTTCCTATTGTTTAGGTTAAGCACCCCTAAGTACCCAGCCATTAGTCTTCTGGCGACTTTTGTGGGAAAAAATTCTATAGAACAAAAAAGAAAACCAAATCTAACCCCCAACAGTGTGCTATTTATTGTACATGAAATTTCAATTTGTAGGACCTATTACCATCAGCCAGGATTGGCTTTTGAATTCTCAGCATTTTCTGTTTGGCAATACAGAAAAAAGGTAAATTATTCAAACTGAAAAAACATCTTATATGAGATCAAGACTACACACATACTATAATGGGACGGGGGAAACAAAACAGCAAGGTAAAAGCTAGACTGTGTTTATTTCATGTTTGGAAGGAAAAATCGGGTGCATCTTCATTCAATCTAAACCACTTTGCCTCTCTCAGAAGAAAAGGCTTAAGGGCAACCTTTCTGGAAGTTCAAAGAAAAAAGATTTCACAGACTGTTAAATTTCATCTTCTGAACATCTTTTCCAGAACACTACACCAATAGTACTGAAATCTTCAACTTGCTTTTTCACTGAATTAATTACTAGTCATATTTCAAGCATCCACTTTGAATCGAAGGTGCTCAATACAATTCCACAATCATTTACATGAACAATTCATCTTTTGCAGTCTCATTGAATTTTATAGAAAGGTACTCATTCTTACTCTGTTATTTAAATACCAGAGTCCACATGGAAACAGTAGAGGAAACCTGAAATAAACCTTATTGTTGACTATTTTTGACAGTTAATATACAGATCCAGTTACAATGTACATTTCTGTACTGGGGGAAAATGGTAATAAGATCACGCACTAAAACTCATGGTGTGGGGTTTTCTCTTCACACCAGAGGAACAAAGAGTGATTAAGAGAAATGGAGAAGAGCCCAGAATCAAGACTGGAAACATGAAATACACAGGGTCCTAGTTTCTGCTAAGGGACTAAGTTTCACATAAAACCCAGGTTTTACTTCTCAAACTTGAGGTACTCTAGCACTTGGAAACCCATGGGACAGCAAAAGAAAAATACCATGTGGAATGTGCAGGCACAGCAAAGAGACACACATCCATCCCAAAAAATTGCATGTCCTTTGCAGTGTGTCAGGCTCAAAATTGGCTGTGGATAAAGGAGCAGTCAATGCCTGTAAGACTGCCCTTCACACTGGCTCCAGTTCTAAGTCAAGGACAGGAAAGTTGTTTATATCTCTCTATTATCTCGAAGCCTTCAGAAATTTCCTGGAAGAATGAATAAGGGCATTTGCAAGTCTCTTCTGATGTGGCTTCTGCTCCATTCCTGTGCCTATGCATGAGTGTCCATGCCAGGTGATCTGCTGCTAAAGAGGGTCGTGATGTCCTGTCCCCATGGACACTGATAGCTACTGGGATAACAGTACATGGGAGCAAAATTTCCTTTAAGATCCTCAGTTATAAAGGAATTCCAAAATTAAAGCAGAACACAACAGGATTTTGTAAGGAGGTCATTATTTGGAGGTTTTAGTACTCTGGCTCCAACCATACTAGAGAAGATCAAGGGTTTGGTTCTTTCTGGTCCTCCTCATAACCCAATATTTTAGGGAAAAAAAAAAAAAAAAAAAAAGACTGGAAATCATGATGCCAGGTCAGAAGTGGAAAATTATCCTGACTAGACCAGAATGCCAGATCAGAAATAATATGCTAGAGTTTATCAGTTGAAATACCTGAGGCAAAAAACCCCCTCCAATCAACAGCCCAGCTCATCTCACACTTTATTTTTAAAACACTGTATTGACCAAATTCCTTCCTGAATCATACAGAGGGCAGAAACTATCCTATAAATTACTGCAACACAAAATAAGTCAGTTCATATTGATTGGACATATCACTTTTGCATGTGTATGAGCCCAATGCTTGGCCTACTAAGTTTGCATCCTATACCTTCCAAAGACACATGGCTGGAGGGCAGCTTTGGACTTTGTTTGCTGCTATAGTCCCACTGCAAGGTTGTAGGCTCAATATTTCTGAGCCTGAGAGAATTTTAGCTTGCTAACTATTGCTAGCTCCTTTCCCAAGGGAAAGCTGTCAACAGTTTCTTTTTTCAAAACATCTCTCTCCATTTCTCAAAACAGGTTCAGTAAACAGTGTTCCTTCCCTTTGCCATAACAACTGTCCCCAGGTGTTGTTTCCTATTACTTAGCCAATGGAGAGAAGTGTCAGGCCAATGGACCAATAATAGACCTTTTTACACAGCATGTTATTAAAGAAACTGTTGGAATTGTAAAGAAAGCCTTTGTTCTCTTCTGACAACTCTATGGAGTCAATCTATTTCGTGTCCTACCATGACACAAGATGGTCGATCTGAATCCAGGCAGTGGATGAGAACTGTGCAGCTCTGCTCCCCCATTCCTGTTGGTGGTACTCAGGCCTCTCTGAGACAAAGCTCCCCCTTACCAGCAACAAAGATTTTGTTTGAAAAGGTGTGGAGAGTTTGGACTGGGACAAAAACCAGGAACTTAGGTCTGCAGTAAAATCTGAAACATTAACTGTAGTTAGTGGTTCACCAGCAATCTGGATTGCAAAAAACACTCATTGAGTGGAGAAGAGTCTTCCACAGTTTTGTTCCAAACAGAACTGTATGAGAGACTTGGGTGGAAGGTGTTTTGGGTGCCTCATATAGCCCTTGTCCACAACGGCACCAGAAGAACTGAAAGGTGTGTCCGTACTTGAGGGTTATAGTTAGGGCCAGCACTGTCACACAGCTCCCATTTCCTGCAGCTACTCTTGCCTTTCTCCCTGACCTTCAGACCAGTGCACAGCCACCATGTTGACGTAGTTCAAATTTTTACCCAAACTGATTGGGATATTCTCAATTCACTGCCCTCAAATACAGCTGAATTAAGACATCAGGGTAATAAATGGGCTACCGTATTAACAGTGATGTATCTACCTGTTCCACAGAGCCAACATCAGAGTAATTTTTATGTGGAAGTCATACTGTCACTAGACTTCACTGCCATTAAGAACCAGTTAAACATTAATTAATAGGCATTTAAACTTACTAGGACATGTTTAGAGAAAAATTCTCCATTGGCAAAATAGTAATTGGCTTTCTAAATTTCACAGATCTCTTGAAAATGATTTTTTCTATCTGCATGGTCCATTGCTCCACCATTTCAATGTACAGTTCATTTGGTAATCATGTACAGACAGACAACTAATCTATTTCTTCTGATGCTTTGTTTTAAAGTTCCATTTAATGTGATCGCTTCCTAAGAGAATGAAGAATTTAACGGGAGAAAAAACAAAGTAAATGAAAGTATTTATCATGCTTAAAAGAAAATCTTAATATCCAGAAACTCACTGACATTCCAGTAGTAGCAGTAATTTTCAAGCCCTCTCTCAAGGAGTGAAAACATAATGGAAAATTTAAGTCTGCTGTTCCCTGCTTCATGCTACTGTATCGTATCTCCTTATTTTAAAAATCAGTATAGGCTATTAATCATTTCACCCCATGTCCAAAGATTGTGAATACCTTAAAAGGTGAGCTGGAAAGGTCTGGGAAAAAAAAGCAAAGAGGGAGAGAATGAAAAAAAATCAAGCCCACCAATAATTAGGAGGCAGACATTTCAAACTGATATTTAAATTATACACTGTCTCCCACCTTCTTTTTTCACATCTCAGCCTCTTCACTCAGTTGAAACACACAGCCACAAACAAGTATGATTATTTCTGTAACCTTACTGACCAGCCTAGAAGCAAAGGAAAGAAAGACAGGATTTTATTCAACAATCCGGAGCTCTTCCTTGTCCTTTTTATCTTAGCTTTTTTCCCCCTTAGCTCTTATATACAAGATATAAAAATAAACAGAATCATAAAACACTAAATAAAGTCAGCTTCTTTTTGTCTTCTTGCAGACTCCTTTTTCCAGGCTCACTCACTCAAGAAACAAATGTGGCATGTTAGTACCTCTTGAGTTTAGTGCAGAGCTGACCAGAGGTGGATGAAGAACTTCAAAATCCAGGAGGAAAAATGCCATTCTGCACCATGCCAAAGTGCTGCTAATCTCAGTTACGGGTGAGCCCTTGTGCATCTCATACACAGTCTGGGACACCAAGCTGATGCCCACAGCAGATCAGAGTACATCCTTAGTAAAGGCAGACTATACCAACTCCACTGAGCACAGTGCAGTTATATCATTTTAGACCACAGTGCTATTTTCATTACAAACATCATAACTGAAGACTTTTTTTAATCCTGCTGGCCATCTGTCACTGTAAGTGCAGCTATAGAAACACTAACCTGGACCTTGTGGGATTAGATAATGTTATTTCACCTCAGAAGTTTTCAGCACCAGTTGAGACCAGACTCAGTGACCAATAACACTGCTTATGGGACCATCAGAGAGCTCCCAACATTTTTTTTTACAAATGATCTTATGAAAGAGCAATGTGTGCTCTTAAAATGTTGCATGCTCTGAAACTGCACCAGGCCCTACAAGAAACCTTAAAATAACTTCATTTCTAGGGCTGACCTTTACTAATTTTCAACAAAAATCCTACTTAATACCAATGGGAAAGAAAAGGCCACACCATCAAAAAGGTGACTTGCATATTCACAGAGACACCATGACCTCATCAGAGTAGCATCTTTAATCTAATGCTGCTTTTACTTTGCATGGAACACCAGCAAATTGAAACCTTCACATTTTAAACAACTATTGATCTGTCTGATTTATGAGTACAAAGAAAGCTAAGTAGTCAAAATGTTATTTGGGCTGACTGAATTTGGTCTTTAGCTGGAAATGCTTCGACCCAATACAGGCAAAGCCTGCCCTCTAGAGCGCTCTGTCCCTCATTGTGAGAAACCCGTCTGCGTCAACTGACTTGTATTTGGTATCTAGCAGAGAAAAGTGAACTTCTGTGATTGCTTTAGTTCTTTCTCAGATGAAAGTGACAGGTTTTTCAGTTAGAAGTACTTGATTCATTGATCTAGAAAGAAGTTTTCAATTCAGTGTTAAATCACAAAAAATCCCCAGCTGTGTGAGAAGGGACATGGGCAAAATCCAGTCCACAAACTTGAACATGCTGCTTTAGTACCACTGGAGCCACCTCTGCAAAATAACAAAAGGAACTTCCTCTCTGACACTCGCCAAAGCTGTCATCTGCTCTCTAGCAGCCAGATGTGTGCAAAGAAGGCATAAAACTCCCACAGATACAAAACTTGTACGCATTCCCAGCTGAACACCGCTGGCATAGTCTCAGTGACAGCACTTGCTGCACTGCACACCTGGATAATGGCTCTGGTTGTTATACTACAGCATACAGCATAGAAAAATGGCAATCAGTCCCACCTGGAGCTGCTGGCTGCACTGGAGAAGCATTTCCCTGGCTCTTTGACACAATGGCCTTACACCCAAGCAATGCTGACAGAGCATACAAGAAGGGACGGACAGACAGGGGAATGAAGGGATCTTACCCCACTGCACCGTCCTTTGTCAGAGTAGCAAATTCAGTTATGTCCACATGCTGAGAGCAACTCACAGCGAACAACAGCATAAAGAGAATCGTTCATCCCTTTAATCACTGTATCACTAGGTATAGTGATATACAATGTACCTATTTGGCTAAAGGCACAGTCTGACCCAAGAATGTACCACAGGAGACAGGAGTTTGCAGATGAAACTCATTGGCTGAGTTCCTGTTCTCTTTGAGGTGGTTTCAGATACCCTTTGTGGATTCTAAGTGGAATACTTTACACAAAACTACAGGGCATGAAGTACTTCACAAAAAATGACAGGCCAGATTCTCAGGTCATTTCAATAAAGTTTGTTAGATTTGCCAACAGGAACTTCCTGGCCATGGTTCAAGCCACCTGGGTACTGATACTTTCTGCACTGGTCCACTTCTATACTTTACACCTCTCAAGAAACGCCACTGAAAAATACATCGTGAATGTGGTGAAAGAAGGGTTTTCTTCATGAGATTCATATTAACCAGCCTTAGAATTTGCACACCTCACTATAAAAGCTATGGAAAAACCTTGGGTATGGAAAAAGAGTGAAATCTTAAGCTTTATTCTGGAATAGCCCATGTAGGAGAAGCAGGAACCAGAGTGCTGCTCAAGCTGACTTACCTGCTATCTCTGCTTGGATTCAGTTTTTCATCCCCCTGGCAGAGCAATAAACTAAGCTACAGACTGGTGTAGGAGGGAGTAATGGTTTGGGGGTTCCTTACAGAGTGAGCCTGCAGTTCATTGTGATGTGCCAGAATGTAGAAAGAGCAAGTATTTGGCAGAAGGTGAAGGAAAGCTATTTGTGGTAAATGACAATGAGGGTTCAGGGCTGGGCAGACAGACGGAGGTTTGCATCAGTGAGAACAGGAAGAAAATGTTAGTGGCATATTTAATTTCTTTAAGCTTGTTCTTTTAGGCAACAACCTCAGCAGCTGCATTCATTTCATGCACAGACATCTCTAAGGATCCTCTCATATATGGAAATCACTGAAATCACAAATGAAATACATCTGTCTCCCTCATGCATTGCAAGAACCTTTTCACTAGGCACAGCTACTCAGTGCAGCAGACTCAGAGAAAAAAATAAGCAACAATTCACAGAAAAAATGCTCAATTGTGTTCCTCTGAGGCTCTAGGAAACCTTAAGTAATTACTGTTATTTAGAGAGGAAATGTAATTAAACCACTTCGGGTGGACAGAACTCTGATCTCATGGGAGGAGGGCTGTGCATCCACAGCAAAGTGTGGTATGGGAAAATATATGTTTGCAGACCAAACCTACTTCTCACTTGTTGGGTGAATATATTCCTAAAACTTGCCCCAAATGTCATCATCGCTTTCTGTTAATCCTCTCAAAGGTGTAAGAGGATCTTATAATGACCAAAGGCACTAACAATATCATTCCTATTTTGTGTTCAGTGGACAGCAGGACTAAAGGATCCCCTCTCCCTGCCATCAGGAACCAGGTGAGGGGAGGCAGCACATCCCAGACAGCCAGCACCTCCCGCTTCAATGTGCTTGCACACCCCGGCTGACAAAAACCAGAGAGCACACAGTGCTAGACAATACAAATGCAGCCCACCTGCCTTTTTACTGTACTTGCACAGATAGCAATAATAGCTTTTCTAGTTTTATTCCTTGTAACAATTTTTTTCTGTCTGTTTTGGGAGCTGGAAGATTTCAACTGCATTAATATGCTTCAGTCCTCAGTCCCATCAGAAAATGTTTGTTCCTTGGACAGAATATGAATCATTGTAATGGATTTACTTAGCTTCCACTTCTGCATACTGATGTGAGAATTAATGCATAAAGTACCAACAATCTGAAAGGAACACTTAACTTACATTTGGACAAAAAGAGAATGACATATACAAAGTATTTGCCTTCCTTAAAGTGCTTCTGCACTTCTGTGATCTTGGTTGATGTCATTTCATGACATTTCCCTTGCTGCTGGAAGGGCCACCTTGAAAGTAAAAATGATGCTGGACTTTGAAGATCTGAACCATAAGACAGCAATGGGAAAAAAAGACATTTTGTGTTTATCTAATCCTTGCACTTCCCATCCTACTCGGATTTGGAAATCAGGCATTTAGCAGCAAAGAATGGCAGTTCTGCAGAAGTAAATGTGCATTCAGTTTTATGGTTTACTTAGTTAGGCCTAATCTTCCTTGATGTGTGGATATTTTTTTTTCCTTTTTTGCCTTCTTGACTAACTTAAATGTCTAAGAACATTTCCACACTAATAATAATTGTATGGCATTTTCAAAAATGCTCATAAGGTGAACTGGTAAAATAGCTGAATGATGAAACCTGAGAAGATTCTCACTGGGTAATTTCAGATGTCACTTCTGTATTAGTTGCTGAACTTTTCTTTTAGTTGCTGAACATTTTATATGCTGTTGCACTACTTTAAAGGGTTAAATGATTACTAGATCTACATGAAACTGGTAAAATGTGATGGTTGATTTTTCCTGAACATTTTCAGTGGCCTATCATTAACATTAGCAAGGAATTTCAGGAATCAGCTTCCAAAAATGTACTTCTAACATACAATTTTTCTATGAAAATTTTCCATTGAAGTACAAGTTGCTTCTTGAAACTGGCTTTCTAGAGCAACTGTTAATACTTTTCACCCATACTAACTAATTAAGAAACTGTGTCCAGCCGGTCAGGGACTGTGGCAGACTGGGAAGGCAGAAAATTTTCTGTGCTCTTCAACACTACTCTGTTACTATTTATCTTCTACTGTGAAAATAGCCTTTTACTCGAGAACCTGGAGTGATGAGGCAGGCACAAATCACCTGCCATGCACCCTACTCACATCTGCTGCCACCAAATTAATAATACTAACAAAATAGTGATAAGCCAATAGAGAGCCACAGCCTCAAGGAAAATAAATTTAAATGGTTCTTCTTTACTCATCTGAGCCCATATCACACTCCAGGGAACACAGTGAGTGAGATATATGACAGACAAGAAGTTTAAAAAGTTCAAGTGCATGCATATTAACAAATATGCTAAATTTAAATTCTGAAGTATTATTTTCAATTGAGTAGTATTTCCTGAATTTAAAGTGTGAAACTTAAAATTTCAGCAGGAATGTTTCTCAAGTTAGATCTTCTCTACAAAACAACAATAGAAAACATATGGCATGAAGCCCAGTTTAATGAAATTAAGTGTAAGTCTGAAAGCAGACATACCTTCTTCCAACAGTGACTCTTATATGCAAATCTAGAGAAAAGAATCTCAGTACTTTCCCAGCTAACATAGGGCTAAAACTCAGTCATTACACTCACTTTATTAAACTGATATTTCACCCTAATTATGCATGGATGACTTAAGGGGAGGAATCATGAGCTGTTTCAGCACTATGGAAGCAGAGTTCTGTAGAAAACCAGTAGCAGTGAAAGTTGACTAGTTGATCTTTCAAAATTACTATCATTCTGCATTTATGGTTGGCCATAACATTGCTTCCACTGTTGCTGAAGTTGCAGATGTCTTATTAAAAATCCATATTTTATGCAATATTTGTAATTAAAACAAATACTTTCTCTGAGAAACAGAATATTGCCAGCTATGTTCTGCCTCTATTTCACACCTCTACAGTATAATCACAGGTTTAACTCATAAAAAGAAATTGGCTTGGTTAGTAGCTGATAAATATTTGACAACATTAAGAAAACACATTTGGCCATTCCTTGTGGTAACATAAGCCCAAGAATACTGAAAATTAAGACATTTGAGATACTTTGCAATGAACCTTTTGCTCAAAAGCCAAATCTCAGAACACAACAAAGCCAAAAGCTGCCGCCTGCTCACTGGTATTTTAAGAAGCTTTAAATTTTGAATGCACCCTCACCCATTAGCCTTTTCTCTCATCAAGACAGAAGAAAAGCTTGCAATCAGGTCAACAACCCCTCCAACCCAGAGCTCATCCCCAAGGGACTCTCTCTAGCCACCAAAATGGAAGGAGGAATGAAGTTAGCACAAAGGAACTGTCAAAACCTCCAGTGGTATACAAATCTTCTTGGCTTTTCATCTGATGCAGCTGGAGTAAACAGAAGGAAAGGCTAATGAAAATCAGCCCATACAGCAACACTGCCACTACCCACACTTATCCTGTACTTCCCTGTCTTCCCATGTCTTCCAATAGCAGTGAAGGAAGGCCAGATCTGGGATGTAGCCCCTGGGTTGGATGGATGAACAGTGGAGATTCTTGTTGCTTTTGTAGTATTTGCCAATTTATCATGTTTCATAAGATATAACAACAAAAAGAGCACATGATTAGTCATCAATTTCTTAGCAGGGGAAGTGAGCTGTCTCCAGAAAAACCAGGAGAAAGGAAGAAAAGTCAGGCCCTTTTTATCAACCTTTGGTCTCATACTCCATGTAAGACCAAAAAATTCAGGGAATATATAACAGTCCAATTATCAACTCTAAAGCTGATAAAGCTGTGCCTTTTTGCAAGAAAGGAATTCAGGGCCATTGACTTAAAAGGACACTCAGCTACATGAACAAGGAAATTTCTTTCAGAAAAGTCCATTGCCTTTGAACAAACTATTTTTTTCCACAGAAACTTACATAGGAAGCATGGAGAAGGTAGAGCTGCATAGGCGTATTCATAGTCATGTAAACTTGAGGGGAGAAGCTTCAGAACCTCAGCCAACCTAGGAGAGTTTTTCCAAAGTGAAAGTCAGCCACTCCCTCCTTGTTCAGGGGAGGACTGAACAGAAGGAAGAGGAGGTGGGGGAGGTCTTGACTTCAAGGCCATTGAACAAGAGACCTAAGAAGAGAGCTTCAGACGAAGGACTGTGCTCTTTCCCACAAACCTAAAACTTTCCTGGACTCTGTGAGGGAAAAAAAGTGAGTGTGAAAAACATGAAGAAATAAAAAAAAGTCTTTGCTAAGTTTCCATTTCAGTGTTTGACATCCCACGTTGTATGAAACAAAAACAGAACTTATGCAAGTTGGTGGTGTGTGATGGATAGATACGGGGGAAACATAGGTTTGTGTTTGGACTTGGATGTTTATTATTTCTTATCTATTTACAGACTCATGAGTTGTGGGTTCTAACTAGTAATCTAGTAAACAAAGGTAAAATGGAGCACCTCTAACTCTTTCTAAGGTTATTTAAGCGATAATAACCTAATAACAAGGTGACACATTATTTATACTTTTGACCTAATAATGACTACTTAAGGCTTGCAATGCGGACTTTTTTCACCAAGTTACAGAAAACTACTTAAATCTATGAAGAAGAAGAAAGAAGAAGGTGAAGAAGAAGGATTTAGACAATGCTTAGAATCCTTCATCTTAACTTACATGTTTTACTATACACTAAACCCCTAAATTTTAAGTTTCTAGAATTCTAACATCTCCCCCTCTTGTCTGAACCACTTGTCTTTGTGTGTAGGAAAGACATATTATATCTAAATCTAATGCATTAGCTAAGGCCTTAGGTTGTCTAGCTCGTAAAATTGCACTGCTAAAAGCAAGCAGATCACCAAAAATAAACAAGTTAAAAGCATAAGCATAACATTTGATATAACCCCATATTTCTCTTAAACTATCATTTAACAAAGGAATTCTGCAATACTACTGATCCCCAAACTTTGGTCTTTGGTTGATTGACAGGTAAGGTTGCATTGCTGAAGGCAAACAAAACAAGATATGAACATGGTACTTGGTTTGACTTCATGCTTTTTCTTTGATTAATTTTTGATCTAAGGTACTTTTTTTTATTCCTAATTTCTAAGCAAATCTTTTCACACTTTTTTTTTTCCCCTCAAATCTGTTCTGGAACTACCTAAAGATATGGCATTAAATTGTTTTAAATTGTTTTGTTTGCATTCAATTCTGCATATTTGAATCTCCCCTGATTCTCTCAAAAATTCTCTTTTACATTCCTCCCTAAGAGCAGGAAGACGGGAGCTATTTTCTTCTTCATGACCCACTGTAACTAAAAGTTCAATGGCTTTGTACTTTGGGCTTCTAAATCACAACATGATGTACACTACACTTATGCTAGTAGAGCTCTACAATACCAACAATTCCCATACTTTTTACATTGACATATAACTCGAGGTTCACAGTTCTTGCATGCGGGACAAAAGATATCTTCTGTCAGCTACAGTCTTCATGCAGTTTACGTCTGTGGGCTTGCTTCTTTGTTCTTGGAGTTGTCAGAGTGGTTTTGTGCTTGATATGACTTCACGTCTTTTGCTGGAATCTACTTGCTTTCTGTATCTGTAGAAACACAAGCAAGTTCTTTGCCCTAGGTTAATAGAGGAAGTGTACCTTAATGGAAAGATGCATAACTCTTACTAAAAACTGAAAACAATTGGAAAATTTAGATACAACAATTAAGAATATTTTAGATGACAAGCATGATTCATGATTGTTAACAATAATAGACATGAAGTTAGATGACTGTTAATCCCTAAAATACTGTACTATCATTCCAGAATATGCAACAGCTGACAGACTTTAAATCAGTGAGGAACTGGACAATCATCTCTGGATAATGATCTTCAAGCTCATACTTATAGGGTCAAATTGCCAAGTCAAAGTGATTTGTATACTGTTTTCATGCAGAAAATATCTGGGTTTATCAATAAAAACATCCGTCTAGATAGAGTCAAGGGACTGGATAGGACTCAAGCTCTATACTGGAGTGGCATCTCAATACATTTTTAAAACAAAGTTCTTAAGAATAGTAGTCATAAGGTGCTTAAGCAAATAGAAAACAAAAGGAAGGATCTTGAAGTGACACGTGTCTTTTGGATAATTAGAAAAAGATGTTAAAGCATATAAGAAGTTAACTATAAATATACTAATAATATCTATAAATAATACTTATAAAAATCAGTAAATTCACATTGTACGATTAATATATCAGTAGCAGGTGTCTGAGGAAGTTCCTATCCCCATATCTTTGCCTGAGAGCCCAATTAATTTTCAAAATTTTAATAATTTGGAGGGAGGAGATTTGAATTCTCACTTCCAAGGGAGGCCCTGCCCTCCCTAGCAGATACCTGCCTTTCAAACCTGGCCAGGCGGTAGGGCTCTACCCGCTCCAGGTGCCGCTTCTGGCAGCAGTGTAACTGCGTTGCTCGCTCCGGCCGACCCGAGAGCTGCCCCGGCAACGTGTGGAGTCAGTGTTTCCGTGCGGCTGCACCGCTTTGTACAGCACCTGCGGGGGATTAGCCCACCCGCCTTGCACGCTCCGCCCTGCCCAAGCGGCGTGGCTCTTGCCGCCCCACTCTGCGAAGTTGGTCTTCTCGCTACAAGTTGTACTGCCTTGCTGGTGCTTTGCGAGGGGGCTTTACCGTCCGTCTGGCTTGCTTTGCTTGGAGCGCTCATCCCCGGCCATGCGCGTTCAGAGTTTGGCGCTGTTTGCGGTGATGCCTGCGGTGATTGCATAGCTGAGGCAGGATGTGTGGTTGCCAGCTGCGCCGCTAGCCTAAATTGTGAAGTTTGCATACTCACCGCTTTCCGCACACGCACGCAGTCGAAATACGAAACTCGTATTTCAAGGCGTCCCCTGTCTCTAGGTAAAGCCTCCGCAAAGTTGGGGGGGGG
>WBMY01006047.1:0-16895 GCA_013397315.1 Donacobius atricapilla | reverse complement strand
GGGGGGGTCCCGTAACATTCGGGATTGTCCCCACTGGGTACCCTGGCTGGGTAGCCGTCAGTGTTTTTTAAGTGGCAATGACACTGCGGACACTGAGGGGACGGGGGGCGAGACAGCACCCCCTTTCTCTATTCTGCTTTTTGCTGTGTGGACTGAGCATTGCTGGAGTGGTTTTGTGCTTCATGTATGCTGGTAATAGCTTTATATACTACTTTGCATACAGGGATGTTATAAATCAAGTCCCATATGTCTCATTTAATAAACAACGAAGTTAATATTTCGCAGCAATTTTAATTAAATATCAAGTTTATAAGTATATAGAAAAATTTGGCAGTGATTAGTTAAGTCTGATTAAGGTTCTGATAAGGCATAAGCAAAATCGACTGGGCTACAGGGACGGTTTCTCACCCTACCTCACATACGAAATAAAGCAATTCAAACTGCACTTATATACTATATGCTAATACATATTCATCAGTGTTTCCTGTAAATTTCCTCCTATTTCCGATTCTAAACATCTACATCACTGTACTTCACAGTGCATGCTTCACTTGTTGCTAGGGGGTCTTCTGTCTTCTTTTGGTGGTCTTTTGGATGAAGGCTCGTAGTCTTCCTCATTTTCCTCTGGATAACCTTGGAGGTTGCGCGTGCGTACTAAGCGTTGTGTTATGTAAGTAAGCATTATGTTCCAAAAATTAGCCTTGCATTTCATAAAAAAAAACAAAGCTTCAGATCTTACACTTGAAACCGTACCAGCTTTGTCCATCTCAAGGTCGATTCTGTCTTGAGACAGTACTTATCTCAAAACTATATCCTGTATCCTATTTTTACACGTAACATCTGCAAAAAGAGGGGATCTGCTTTGTAACTAATACTAATTCCTTTATCCTTTTTTAAAATAACTATCATGCTCTAAAATACTGATATAGTTACAATCTTGTTAGCACGAATCATATCCATTTGTCACAGGGAGAAGCTTTGCAGCTGTGCTGTTTTTAAGAGTGGCCTCATTATAAAACTTTACACTTGTGGAATCTTACAGAAATTGAAATAAATAAGCCTGAACCAGGCAATCGTTGTTGTTAAAGCCTTTTCGAGCCCTGCTGCTTCCCCAGCATGGCGACCAAGAGGTGGAGGAGGAACATGGTGGATATGCAAATGAAGAAGGCCCAGTGCCAACTGGGGAGGAAAACCCTCCTCAAAGTAGGACAACATTATCAAACCAAGTCACCCAAGGGACAACCAAAGGACATGGACAGATTGTGCAGAAGCCAGACTACCTTATCCCAGAGTTGGGTAGTCTTATCCCTCACCCTAACTTTCAAGGACAACACCAGTGGTGAGACCCCTGGACCTACAAGCCAACTGTGTCTGAGGAAGCCTCTGCAAAGACAGAGGTTCTGACTCCACCTGTGTTTCAGAGGATAAATCTGTCTACATTCTCTTCCAAGTTGCTCCGGGGAGCAGTGGCACTGTGTGCGCAACCCACTGGGCCCTCACCTCAGGCTGATCCTAATAAAGGCATTTAAAAGGAGCAAATCTCCTACCCAGTTTATATCAAAAATGTATGAAAAAGCTCTTCTGCATCTGCTTTTGGGAACTGTTCTTGTACTTAGCATAGGAAGTCTTTTAACTAGTCTCTTGAGATAGCGATAGAGTGATTTATTACAGACTCTAGTTTGTCTACTGCTTTGTTTTCTGTTTTGGATGTTGGGTTTCCTATTTTTAAACTGGATTGGCCTTGAAGGAGAATTTAAAAAGGCTTTCATTTGACTTTAGTTGTTAGCTTATTTCTTTGGGTTTTTGTTCCTGTCTCTGACTAGCAGATATGAGTTTTTGGATTTGAGTTGTTTTTTTCTTTTTGGAGGGGATTTTTTTTTTTTTTTTTTAGCTTTTCACTGCTTTTTTCTTTTTTTCTTATCTTTCTGCTGCTTTTTCCTAGTTTTATGTTGCTTTTTTCCTTTAGGGAGGTCTTAACTTTGGTACATGCCTATCCTCACACAGGGAACCAGTTGTGATGGTTTTGGCCAGACTGCAAAACTGATTCACATTTCAACAATAAAATACAGCTTATCTATTCTGTGACTGCAGTGGATAACACAGGTGGCATTTCATCTCCACTGCTGTGGCAACAGTAACATAATAGAAATTCATTCCCAACAGTCCTTTCTGCAGGAATACAAAGATATCTTAATTACACAGTGGTATTGCATTTGGTTTCTAGCTATCCAAAATTATATTTTTAGGTCTAATTCATGTCCTGTTCATGTAAAATGAGAATACAGTCTTTTGAAGGCACTTTAATTACATCTGGTCAAACTGCTACAAGAAAATCAAGCCATTATGAGTACAGGCTGGAGCCTGGGTAGACACTCAGCAAGCACAGACCAGAGCATATTCACTACCTGCAATATTTACAAAACAGCAGAGATTATATTGTAAAACTCAAGTGAAGCTGATTCAGAATAATTTAGTCAGGAGGTCATATGCTATGCTGGTGCCATTGTCTAGGGGATAATACTGCAACTGTAAAAAGTATTTTTCTAATTCCAAATCTTTAAGGTAAGATTAGAAGGACAGAATAAACATCAATATATCATCATGCATACCATGTATGACATTCCAGAGCTGCTGTTATGCTAAAAAAATTATGGTATATGTATTCCAGGAAAAAAAATTACATGAATTGTACTATGGCATAATGAAAAATAATGAGGGTCAGGGACGTTACTGAAAAGTATTAAAGCTTCCTTACACGTACAAATCTATGGACTTACAGATATTTAATGCTTTATAGACTCTAGATGTGATTCTTCTCTTCCTGAAAACGACTTTACATGACTGAAATTCAGTAACAGTTCCTCCTGTCTCACATGAAAGAGAAGTCAGAGTCTGGACACATGTAGTGAATGGTACAAGATCCTCTGATCCTCTCAAAGAGCTCACCTGAAGCGTTAGGAGAACAAACCATCCCCATTTCATGCTATGCATGTGTGCAAACATTTGTTCTTACTGCATGAGTCCCTGTGTATCCCGTCCCAAAAAGGACACTTCACAGGCTTCCATCTTAGTGGACTGCTTTTAAAGCACTCCCATAATGGAACTGTTATTGATTTTAATGGTTACACTTCGGTGGGTTTTTTAAAAAGGAAAAAAGGAGTGCTTTTTCTATATGTTTTCATAAAGAAAGAAAAGATCCTTTTGCTGTTGTTCTCTTCAGCTACTCAGAATGAGTTTGGTCAGGCCACAGGGATTAAAAATACACAGTATCTAGGGAGATGCTTTTTAGGCAAAGACAAAAAATGAACAAGCAAAAATTAAACTGTCACATTCAAGGCTGAGCTTTATTTAAATATGCATACTTCTCTTTTAACAGATCAGTTTCTATAGCCAAATGGCACAAATTTCATAACTACAAATAGTAAAGGAGAGGGAGAATGGAGGGCTATCTGAGCCTCTAAAGGATCCCACTGCCCAAATGTCTATTTGTTTGGGA
Source organism: Donacobius atricapilla (assembly GCA_013397315.1). Taxonomy (NCBI): domain Eukaryota; kingdom Metazoa; phylum Chordata; class Aves; order Passeriformes; family Mimidae; genus Donacobius; species Donacobius atricapilla. Next base: position 13,399 of record WBMY01006047.1, on the reverse strand, counting down.
CATCACCTGTACTTCGTGTGCTCCAGCAAGCCAGGAAAAGTGGCAGGAGACCAGCTTCAAATTAATAGGACTCTATAGGCCAAGTTTTCAGCATGGAAGAGAGCTCTCCATGGATATTCTGATAATGGAAGCCTTCAGTTCTAAAAATACGCATAGAAGGCACAAACAAACTCAAAAGTGGACAAAACTGATTAACAGTTTTTGTATTTGATTTTAAACCATCCTTTAAACTGGAAGTGACACTTTGTCAAAAAGCCAGCTTTGCAATTCCTTTTATTTCATTTTTGTGACAAAACCTAGCAGCATGTCTTTTGCAGTTCTCCCTTAGTTAATTCCATGAATAAAACATTTTTCTGGTGACTAACTCACCCTGACTATTTGGCCACCAATCCTGCCCTTTTTATTCCTTTAGGGAATGGATCTTCTTGCAAATTTAAATGGCAGGCCTGAAGAACACTTTAATGATGGTATTTTACATAAGTGGTACAATTCTTTCTTGAGGATTTGATTTACCTGCCTCAAGAAAAAAAAGAAAAAAAAAAAAGGAAAAAAAAAGCCCACAGTGCTTCAATTAAGGAATTTAAATTATTCATAAAGAGAAAAAAATTCCATGTCTTGGTCAAATGTTGTCTGCCCATTTCCTTAAAAGATGCACATAGGCACAATACCATTTTTAAAACCACTTAGCACTGAAGATGAGAAGAATCACTAGTCACAGCAAACCTGGAGCAAGCACAGTAAGAGTCTTTACAGAACTTGGACAAAAGGCACTTGCTTCGCTTGAAACAATAGAAATTCACCTTGTATTACCCTAAGACAGGAAGAGACATCAGTCTATAGATCTCAGCACTCCAAATTACTTTAATCACATCAAACTTTTTTTCTCATTTTAATAATGTAACTATGCCAAGTACCCCATGACAAAATGAAGAAATCATGCCCCCACTGAAGTCACTGATAAGTCACACATTCAAGAGATCCAAGATCTCAGTCCCAGTTTATTATTCTAAATTGGATTATTAACTTTTCACATACTTTTCCTCCATAACAATGTAAAATTCAATTCAAACACCTCTAGCCAAGAGCAGCCAGTGCTCTTCAGATCAATGCACAACCCTACAATAGACAATTGTGGAACAACCCGGCCATGTGAAAGTTCTTTAACATCCAGCACTTTCATCAGCATTAAATGAGCTCTAGAATGAGTTATCTACTCTCAAAAGTCACAGGAACTGATGCCAGAAAACCCAAGCATAAAACATTTTTCTGTGCAATAAAATTGAAGTAAGTAAGGCATTTATCACCTTTATTCTCAACTGAAAGTCAATCGACTCTCAGAGTCTTGTTTAAAAACACATTCCCTCCCTGCTGGGCAAGAGAAAGACCATGAAGCTCCTGCCTGAGCAAATGAAGAGAACAGTCAAACTTGAATCCCAGAGCTGCGGGCACTCCCTATTGAATTCACCATCGGGGGGGATTTCTGACAGTGAACCTGCATGCAGCTGGTTCATAATTGCTCTAAGTAGCATTTCAGATCAGCATTCTCCTACTCTTCTTTCCAAAGAGTGGAATTAGCTCTGAACCAGGTGCACACTGATGGATTAGGGAAAGAGGACAAGGAGTGAGAATTCTGGCACTAAGATTTCATCAAAGTGTTATGCATCTTTTGTACACTGATGTTTTAAATTCATGCATCACATAAAAACAAAGGAATAAAACAAAGTAAAAATGTGAAATTCATAAGTAATCGTTGTCCTAAAGTAAATTACACAGCCACTAAATAAAGAAGTCAAACTAAAAAGAGGGAAATACACTGTAACAATGGTCACCGGACTGAAATGGAAACAAGTAACTTTGTCACATCCATCCCTAGGAGACATGCGAGCAAGCGCACAGCTTCCAACTGTGTCTGTATCATCAGAAAATGACAGGTTTGTACTTTATTTCTCTCATATTACTTACTGGTTCAGAGAGAGCACTGAAGCAATCTTAAACATGATTCTGTGCAGTAACAGAATTGGAGGGATGCTGTGTGTGCATACTGCAGAAACCAAAGCCAAAAAAAGACCTTTTAGACTTCAGCTTTGACATGTTCCATTTACACTTGGCATCACAAAATAATGAATGTGTGTTAACAGCAATAGAAACAAGAGATGTCATTCCCTATAACCTCTGCTGGTGCACGGTGGAAGGCTTAGGTGAGATCCTGGTGAATGCAGCACTTGTTTTAGACAACAGTGACACCAGTCCAGCTCCTCTTCAAAAGTACTAAAAGATCCTCAGAATGTCCCATTCCTTCAATATAGTTCCTCCATGAATGTGTCTCGGTCACACTCAAGAGCCTCCCAAAATAGCACATGAGAACAGCACAGATGACTCCAAGAACACAAGACACCAAGAAACATGGCCAAGAAAAGAACAAGTTACACTAATTCAGACTTCTTTTCATAGACTCATAGAATCAATTATGTTGGAAAAGACCCTGAAGGTTATTGAGTCCAACCATAATCTACCACTAAACCACATCCCTGAGTGACACATCTACATGTCTTTTAAATTCCCCCAGGGATGGTGACTCCACTGCTTTCCTGGGCAGCCTATACCAGGGCTTGACAACCCTTATGGTGAAGAAATTTTTCCTAATATCCAATTGAAATCTCCACTGGCGCTGTACTTGTGACTTCATCTTTCTTTATATCTTAAAGCCAAAATCTCATGGTCCTATACATACAGAAAGCAGGAGCAAGAGACTGATTTTCACAAGTAGTGGAATTCAGGATTTGATGGTTAGCATCAATTCGAGGCTCAGCTTTCACTAATCTCGTGACATCTGTGACTCTTGACAGGAGGTTGCCACAGCCCTTTCTCAGGAAGGAACTGGTCACTTTTGACTTCAGGCGTACTTTTGCACTGCAGATCTAACACTGTCAGCTGTGGAAGGGGTATTTTAACTCCGGGTAGCTAAGTGAAAGATACGGCACCACATTTGTCATATCCTGGTTTTACACATGCTACTACAGGAACCTTTGTAACTAGGATGAAGGCCAAAATCAAGTGAATGTGATATAAATATTAATTGAGAGCACAACTAATAGGGTTTCATAGAGATTAAGTCAGGAAATTAGAAAACAGAGCATGAGAGAATATATTATTAAATTATGCATCTCTCAGCTTATGAATAATATAAACTCAAATGAATAAACAAAACTCTAGGTACCACCAGCATAATGCAAAAAAAAAAAAAAAAAAAAAAAAATTGTAAACTGCACAATCATTTCATTAATGATGGTAAAGACTTCTTCAATGTTTTAATTTTGATTGACCTATTGCGTACTCCATAGGTGGAAAAAATATTATTAAATTGGACCCCACAAATACTCCCAGAGGATAATGTATCAGCATAATTTAAAGAATCAGAATTGAAAATTAACATTTAGTTTTCTATTATCAGAACTTTGATGGCTTTAGAGGAATAAATGTCAGACATTGCAAAAGCATACACAAGTTACCATGGATATGCTTACTGGGCCAAATCATCAAGTTACTCACTGTAACAAGGATTAACCTCTACTCCCATGCTTCTAAAGGCAGAGGCCAGAAGTGAGTGAAAGTATGAAACACCATATCAATAAATCTTACATCAGGGGTAACTTTTCTTCCAGAGATTAACAGATGCATAACAAGATAATGAAAAATTAAACCCTCCAACGTAATGTGAATTCAAAAAAAGCTTCTAATAATCTATCACCTATAATTAAAAATCATTGGATATTTGCAGTCCTTATTCACCTGTTCTCATCTTGACCCTGCAGATTTATGGTCAGATGACTTTCAATGGGCCCCCAGGGCACATTTTGAAGAGTAAGTGTGAAAGAAATGAGTAACTGTTAATGGGATTTTCAGAATAATTTTCAAGCAGGAGTTATATCCAACAAGATTCTGATAAAACTCACTTAGCACCTATCTGGAGTGTTAACTTCTTAAATTTTAAAAAGATCTGCATGAACAAATTTTATATGATACCTCTGATATACTTAGCACATGTATACATTCCAATGGAACCTACAAGAATCAGACTATGTATTACCAATTAGTTACAAAAGCCAGTGAACTGTGAGCCCAGGGCCAAGCTGGAAAGGTATCACATGAAAAAGGCATATGTATTTCTTCACTCAGCCATGGTATTTTAGGCACAACCAACAGATGACAGGACAGCAGTGATTAAAGGACTTCCATCCTGCTATGGCCAATTGATTTTAGGGGTTCAATTTTCACTTTTATGGTATTAAAACAAACTTCTGCAGATTTAACAATGGTTCCATAATTAAGCTCAAAGTTTCATAATCACAGATAGTGACTCAAAGCAATGACAAAGCCATCAGCTGCATTATTTCTGGCATTCACCACCTCCTCAGTCTGAAAGGTTTTCTATGAGGCCCATGCCTCTTCATAAGCATTTATTTTGCTGCTACTGACAAAGGAAGTATACAGTGATGTTTTAAGGGAAGATTATCAGTTTACAGTTTTAACTGTCTGCCTTTAAAATAAACACTTAAGACCAAAAGCACTGCTGGATTATTGGCAAACTTCTGACTAACGAAGAAATGGAGCCCCTAACTGAGCCCAAGAAAGCATAAGCTTCAGGTGAAAGCTCAGAGTTCAACAGGAACTATTCCTGCCTCTGAGTCCTCCTCTCATGTTTTTTATTAGCAACATCATAAAGCTTTGCCTTCAGCCTGGATGACTACTGTCTCTGTTATTCTTATCTTATTTAGGCAGTGACCACTTCAGAAACACTGCAGCTGTCTGGATAGGGACTAAAGCGATGTAAGGAAAAAGGGGTCGAGATGGGATTATATATGAAAAGTATATAGTAAAGTAATTCCTAAGTCTTTTCACATCTCTTTCATGCTGCTCTGGCAGCTTCAAGCAGCTCTTGCCCTCATTAAAGTTACTCTATGCTATTAGGCCATTGAAAAAGAATCCATACCAGACATCATTAATTGAGATCTACTATTTTCCTAGTTCCTCAAAATAGGCATGATGGTAACTGTATTCTTCATTACAGCACTTCAGCAGGAAATAAACTAATAACTGCAAACAGTTAACACCTAAGGGTAATGCACTTGTAACTCCCACTTCCAAAAAAGGGCAAACACATTGATTTATCTACAAAGGAAAAGGAGCTTCAGTTCTGCAAACTATTTCTAAGACCACCTACCTGCCTTGTGACACAGTGACCAGTGGCAGTGAATTAATAAAATATGAATAACGGTCTAATACCGCTATCCAACTGGACGGACAAAAACTCTCTAACAGTTTAGAGTTAGAAAGTGTATGTTTATTATAACAGCCGGGCAGCACATGGGATAGCTCCCTAATGCGCACTGCGAAGTTCACAGGTGATTACAAAGCCTTTTATTTAAAAAAGTGTTGAATATACAAAATACAAATGCATATTCATACTCTTGTCACCTGCTCTTCTCCGTTTCATATGCTAATTGGCAAGAAGGCCATTAAGCATGCGTAGTTTGTTCCCTAAAATGAGTCGGTGGTCTTTTCTGAGGAGGGGTCAATTAAAATGACGAAGTAAAAGGAGTCTTCCTCGTTCTGACCTTTCCACCTTTGGGGTGTGTTTGTGACAAACATGACAGATGAATCCTTGGTAGAATTTAGGGTTTCCTGTGTTCGGTCTGGTTTTTAGCATGGGGAAGTCTTGGCTATTGTTTTGCATTGCCAGAACAGCTTAAAATTGACAAGCAATGAGTTACTAGATCCGGGGTAGCTTATCTGAATCCGGCTTCTGTTAGCCACAGGCAAAGGCTTATCTATCTACTTCAGCTAACTCAGCAACATCTGCTTTGACTATGATCTTAACTCTCCTAAAATCCTTAATTTCTTAAAATTAACACTTCAGCAGCACAAGCTAGCCTTGAGAATAGGGCAGTAGCAGAAAGTCAAAGCACTCAGAAACTACAAGTGGCTTTTTAGATCTTTGTGATACAAACATTTCCAATATTGTGCTGGTTTTGCACAGAACTGATTTTTCCAAGTAGGTTATAGCAAAATTAATCAATTAGTAGGTTCGAATGTTGCCATTTGGTGAAGCCACTAGAAAGGTGAAACGCCTCTGTGAACACACAAGTTAAAATCAGAGAAATCCTGGGAAAAGTTCTCTTTCCTTCCAGCCTGAGAAGAGGTAGCAAACGGGCCCGGCTCCCACCTCGCTGTGGGGCTGGGCCAGGTGGGCCCTGTCCGGGGCCAGGCCCCTTCCGGGAAGCCGGCGGTCGGGGCCGGGCCCAGGGTCCGGGCCCGGTGACTGCCGGACACCACGGGGAGGGGAGAAGAGAGGGCCCCGTCCTGGCCGGGTCAGGCCCCAGCGGCTGTTAACATCCTGCCCCTAAGCCGCTCCCCATCGCGGCCCCGGGAGGCCTGGCAGGGCCGGGCCAGGCCCCCCTCCTCCTTAGCAGCTGCTGGGCAGAGGAAGGGGAGAAGCCCCAGCTGCGAGCATGATGCTGTGAAATCCCAGCCGTCCCCCCCACCGCACTGCAGCCGCGGCTACCAAGACTCCTTGCTGAGGGGGGCCCAGCCCTGCGAGAGATCGTGTAGCTAAAGAGCAAGGGCGCCTCTGTGGCCGTGCAGAGTTGTCCGCAGTTAGACCACCTTCGGCCACTGTCCAGGAAAGGCCATCACGCCCTCTGCAGACCTGGGAGAGATTTAACTCTTTCCTTAACACAGATGAAACTTGCAAAACATTAAATCCTTTCCGAGTGAGAGAAAAGGATAGAGGAAGGACGCATAGAGAGACAATATGAAGATGTCAAAGGTGAAGGAAGAGTTAATCTTAGGTGGAAAGGAAATGAAAATATTCCTGGTCTCAGGCTGAAATTCTTTGATAAAACCATAGTAATTGACTGTAATGTGCTAGAATATCCCTGTAAATCATGGAAAATATGCATTGGGGAGATGGGAGTACTCAAATTCTAGACTTGAGCAAAGGTATATGAGGTGGACTAAGCAAATATTGAAGTAGCTGTGATCTTATGAGAAGCTTGAACAGAGAAAGAGAGATGAGATGAAGATGAAGATGAAGCTCTGCCCCCAGGAAGCAGAAGAAGATCCCTGTTCCTAGATATAAATGGTCTCAGAGATGATCTCAGAGAGAGATGAAGAGAACCTTTGCTTTTGAACCACTCATCTTTAAAATGGTACCCCATGAGTCTACATAGCTAATTATGCAGCTGTAGGAAGGCTGCGTGAAATGGGAGAGACTTCACAAATGAAGATTCCTGGGCAGCTGCTTTTGTGAGAATTAAAAGTCACAAGAGAACTGTCTGTCTTGAGAGAAGATCCCATGGTAGACCAAAAGAGACTTCCCTCTCTAAATGAACTGATGAAAGATTATTTTATAGGTAGTAAACTGACCCAAAGTTCCAAGTTTTGTCCCTATACGTTGTCTGTGAGAAGGGAAAGGAAAGCTGTGGGGGAGGGGAAGTGTTTTAAAGGTTTTATTCTGCTTCTTATTAATTTTTTCTCTCTTGTAGTTTTGTTAATAAACCTGTCTTTATATCCTTCTAAGTTTTGAGCCTGCTTTGCTTTTCTCCTAATCCTATCTCACAGCAGAAAAAGAGTAAATAATTCTAGTAGGCAGTCAAACCACTCCACATATTTCAGGAAGCAGAAATTGGCAAACTGAAACCACTACATGAATTGGTGTTTCTGCCTGATTTCAACCTGAAACCATCACTAATATCCACACAAGGAAGGAAAGAAAATTAAAATGCAAAAAAATAGCAAAGAGAGAAGTACTGGGGCCAAGCACAGAAGGCTCAGGAAAGCTCTAAGATGCACCAGAGAGGCAGTAAGAGTTCACTTCTCAGCCCTTGGCCTGTGCACTACAGGTTTTAAACAGCACAAGTATCTTTATGGAATCTCTGGACTTATTTGAGCCATCTCCTCCATGACACGTGTTAACAGTTATAGGGTCATATTTACAGGAAAAAGGACATGTACTAAATGAACTAGCCTAACCTTCTGGAACTGAAGAACAATGTCATATTTGTGAATAAAAAAGGAGATGTTGCAAGAAGAAAAGAAGAAGCAGAAAAGTTGCTGACAGACATAGGGGCATCAACCTGAGTAAAATGATGCTTACAGTATCAACCAATTAGATTAAGAAGATGCGTGCTTGCCTCGTGGTAGAGCTACCAATCAAGAGATGTGTGAACAAAGCGAAGCTACCAATGAAATAATGCATCAGTCTGTAAACCAAGATGAGAAGTAAATATAAACAATGTTTAGAAGCACAATAAATGGGTTTTGCTAGAGTGTTGTGCAGAGTCCTTTATCTTCTCTCACCAAACAGTGTTCTGAAAAACATACCTCTATGGTAGCAGGGCCAGGGTGACCTCTGCAACACTCATTTCAGAGGCAGCAGTAAGACACTCATATCCATGTTTTGTTCAGAAGAGCACCTGAAATATGTTTTGGCAGTATTCCAGAGCAACAAAAATAACAAAGTTCTCCTTTTTCACTCCTAAGAAAGCAGATATAAGCACCACAGAAGGGTCTTGCCAGTTTTCTTGGGCACTTGGAGGAACAAAGAAATGGCACATTGCCTCTTGTTGCACAAACACCAGTCAGTTTTAGACAATGTCAGTGCAGCTGCCAGCTCTCTGAGCAAGAAGAGGCTTTATCATCTGAAGCATGAGAAGGCTGTCAGGAATCTACTCATGACTAATGACTTCATGCTGTAATGCTTCAGGACTACATCTTGAGTTAAACAACCTCAGAACACTAACTTAAGAATTACCCAAGCAAGAAGAGAGTGAAAAGCTTCAGAACTGTATCCTACACTTCTAGATGGACATCAATATCTTCCTCAATGTCTCCCTCCAGCTTGTAGCCCCCAGTGATGTGAGATGTGGACATATGGGGGGAGGGAGGGAAGAAAAAAATTAAGGTGAAAAAAAGGAAAGAGAACCACCTGAAAAGAGAGATGACTAACTGGGGGAATTACAAAGCTGGCTTGCGCAGTAAAAAGCTCCGTATATAGAATCAATTGAAGCTTTCAATACAAGGGAACATTTCAACTACTGATCAGTTTAGATTCACGGCAACAATAGAAAAGGCTATGTTCCATGGCTTCATCTCCTGATTATTAAGAACAGTTTCCACTCATGAGTCTTTGTTTCCTTAAGATAGATTCCTACTCAGTGATTTCTCACCTGATGAGCAATATTCAGACAAAATTCACAATCAGTGCTCATAATAGCTTTCACATATTAGTAGACTTTTATGTCAACAATCCCCATGGCTTACAAAACCTAATTCATCCAAGAAAACTTTTCAAAAGCATGTGGCCTTGAAAACAAGTCTAACAGAACAAAACTCACAACTAAAAAAAGAAAAGGAAAGTTCAAGGAAAAATCTGTAGTTACAAGCACACACAGTTTACAAGACTAAAAGGAATACAAGCAAGTAGAAAAAACAGCAAGTGCTGGTATTGCCAGAACTGCAGCTTATCTGTAACTGTCCTAACTCACCAAAAAGCCAAGAGTTTCCCCATCTCTGATCCCTGAATACCATCAACAGCTGACACTGAAACATAACATTACCAAAGACTGCTTGTGTCAGGATAGCTGTCTCTCATTTATCTACTCTGCCATCAAGAACTTGTTTGTGCAGGTCCCAAAAGAAAATCTGGCAGAGAAACTGAAGCAGAATTGAAAAAGCCAGAGGAATAAAAATTTCCCCTTTCTTTTGGACAAAAGTAGGCAGCAATTAACTGCTGAATTTTTAGGTTATAAAGGGAAGATATGTGTGCAGCCTCCTACTTCATTCAAAAACCCAAGGATTAATTTCAGTTACTCTTAAGCAAGAATACAGAATGTGCAAATGCAAAATCTGTGTAGTAGAAATCTATGCTGAAAAGTGTCAAAATGGGCAGTATAGTATTTTCCTCAAACTCCATATGGCCAGTCTATTGTATCAGATTCTCATCTGATTTAAACTGCAGTGTTGGTAACATGGAGATTAGGAGCAGCAGCAATACACATCTTCCCACATGTTCCTTTCCCAACACATATGGCTTGCCTATTTACATGGAGGAAGCAGAAAAAGGGCTGTAAGCTTGTGGTTTTGCCAACAGTTAATTATTGAAAGGAGAATTTCTGCTCTCTGGGATGCAGAAATCATAGTTGATGGTGGGACCAACACAGATATTCTCCCCTGTAGCCATGAAGGAAGCAAAAGTAAGTTCTCCTGTACATGGCTTCCTCATGGCCGTAAATTAACACCATTGCTATGTTGCTGCCAGCCACTGAAGCTAAAAAGCTGGTCACCAGGCCTGATAAAATCTTTACAGCTCTATAATCACTGTGTGCATGACTCAGTTGCTTCCTTTTGCTTTGCACTGTTTATAAAGGGACAATGGTGGACTAAATGCTTTGCTTGAGCTCAGAGCTTAGTGCTTGTGTGGTGTGTGATAAACCATAAATCATTGGAATGTGTGGTGGCCCTTCATGCTTAGGAAAGATCTTATGGTCTGCCATGATCAGTCAACCCACAGTCCTTCCCCTTCTCTCCTGGAAAAAGGAACAAAGGACAAATGCAAAGCATATGCTGTATTTGAGGATGAAAACAAGAGGATGGATTTCAGCTGCAAAAATGCTACATTGTGGTCTCTTCTCTCAGGGCATGCGCAAAGAGTCCTGAACACTGACCAAAGACACACACTCCTTTTATCATCAAACAGTCAATATGTGCTGGTCTATTCATAGAGAAAAATGACTCATCTAGCTGCAGGTTCCCTGTTGTGACCCCTGAGTCTACTTAAGGGTAAGGGAAACTCACTCAGAGTTGACTTAGTTCTTTCTGGTGAAGCCCTGAGAGCAGACTATGGTGAAACAGCAGAACATTCATCAGGACTATCAAAAGAAGTGGGTTTGACAGCAGAAGAGGGTTATTCACCTTCCAGCAAAAGCCACATGAGACTTTAAAGAGACTTTAGGGGCAGAACTCTGATCAAGAAGTTGCAGAAAAAATTTAACATCCCTACTCACCTTTGCACTCAGACTACATCTAAACATTGCAAGTTCTTCCTGCACAACACCTCTTAAAATATCAACTTGCAAGATCATGTAGTCCCAATCTCCAAACAAGCTCTCAGTCAACACTGAGCAGCATACTGGAGACATCCCCTTCCTTGTCTGATACCAGGAAGGTCTGATACACCTGTCTTTGACTCCCATCACACTGTTTTTCTACTTGTTCCAACTTCTCTAGCACAGATGTATGCTACTTGTTTTCACTGTCAAGGCCTTGGCAAAGCTATCCTTTCCCTTACCATCAGCTCTTACACAAACACCTCAGACTGCAATCAAGTCTTCAAACCCTCTTCAGCAGCTTGGGGGCACAGCAGGGCTGGGAAGTGAACACCCTGTTCTGACAGGCCAATGCTGGGCCACTTCCACAACCACAGCACTGAAGATATCAGCTGCTTCTAATGCCCCAAAAGGTCACTGGGAGATGACATGCAAATGGAGTGAGAAAGTATCAGGTCTATCTTTGCCCTGACAACTCCCCAGGGAAATTCCACTGTGGCCATTCCTGCCCAAGGCAGAGTTCTTGTCATGCAAGACCACTAATAAAATCTCTTTTGCTTTGTCTGTAGCATTCCCTCATGTTTTCATCCAATGCAGTCATAAATCCATCTGATATTCCTCCTTGGGCAAGATGTTAATTGCCATGGCATTCTTCCATAATTGACCTTGTTTCTTTGAGTTTGCAGCAATAGACCATAGAGCAAATTCAGGTCTCACTTCACTGTAGTATACAGACCATTTACAAATATGCAACTGTTAACTAACAACTCAAGTGAAGCAAATGCATTCAGCAATTCATTATTTTACCTCCTAGGCAAAGAGGATGAGAGGGATGGTAAGGCTCCTCCCAGTCAAAAAATTGACATTTAAAACATCATTGAAAAGTCAGGTGTAAAATTCTGGGAAAAGTCACAGGTAAGAGCAAGGCTGAAGTGTTATTTGAGGCAAAAAACCAGTTAGATACCATAATGATCTGCAATGATCAGATGATTCAAATCCCATCATGTGGCATCAGAGCCAAGCAGCCAGCACAGGGAGTCTGGGCATCACCCTCTGTCTCCCCAGACTACATCCCCATCTGCTGTGAGTTGGCCATGAGCAGCAGCCTCTCCCAGGCACAGACCCGTGTGAAACAAAGGCTCACAGATCACATATTTTATTTCCAGCATCTACTTTTCCTTTTGTATATTGTTCAGGTGCCAGGCAGAAAGGCTGGAGACAAATGTTGATAAGTGAGCTTGGGACAGATTACCAACTCTGAAATCCTCAAAGGTGTGTAGGTGTGTAGGTTATGTACAATTCCCCATGAAAGTGTACAGGAAAACTGCTGACTTCTAATACAATCACTTGTAAAGATAAAATGAATTAAAAAAAAAAAAAAAAACAGAACATGTAAAACTGCCAAGTCACTGTCTTTGTTAACATTTGCCATAACAACACAGACAAACAACTGGTATAAATGGCTTTTTTTGTAAAGTTTGGGAGTCTAACATTCCTAGACAGGAAGCTGATCTTGACCTGCAGCAAAAGAGTTTTTGAGTAATCACTGACTTGGGAGCAACAATCACATCTGGCAAAAGGCAAAATAAATTTAAAAAAAAAAAAAAAGTGTTCATTTTCTCACTTGCATTATGGCCTGAGACAGCATCCTAATTTTCAAATTCATCCCAAAATATCAACTTCTGTAACATTTACACAACTAACAAACTTTTGTATTAAACTCAATGAAGCTTTTATTCCTTATTCAAAAAAGTAATATAATTTCATTTTTATCCTTCCCTTAATCCTGAGGAGAAAGTTTGAAAGGTTTACCATCAATAAAAAAATAAATGCCATGTAGTTCTTTTACCTCAAATAATCTGTGCAGTGTGATCCCAGTGCTGTACTGGCCAACATCTCTCTAGCAGTTTAATACAATTAGTGATCACAGCCAAGGCCTGAATGTTGGTTTTCTGGCAAATTTCCGTTTCAATGCAGAAAATGTGGAGGGCTCAAGCAAAAAACAACTGCTACCTTTGGTGAGGGTATGCTACTCATATTCTAACGTTTCGATTTTATAGTTTTTATTGGTGTTTATACAGCTTTAGTAGGTGATAAAATAACTACATGGCTTTGTAGCAGTCCAGACCCACATACCAGTCATAATACTGTCGTCTAAAATTCATTTCACTTACTGTAACAAGAGAAGGATTAGGCTCTTTTTTTTTAAATTAGGAAAACCAAAACCGCTTAACAACTTGCATGAAGTTCCTGGTGTGGGAACTGCTGCAGTGTATAGGTTTAGCATAAATGGT
>WBMY01006043.1:206844-223351 GCA_013397315.1 Donacobius atricapilla | reverse complement strand
TGTCGCGGCCCCAGCCCCGCTCCACGGCGGGTTTCTCTGAGCTGTCGCGGCCCCAGCCCCGCTCCACGGCGGGTTTCCTCAGGGCCCCCGCGCATGGCGGTTTGTGTTGCGCAGCCCGGGCTGGATGGGAGGAGCCAGGGCGGCTATAGCGAACACGGTCTTTAACATCGCCCCCTTGTTCTGCCCTTTCCTGGCTGTTTTTCGACAGAGCTGTCGTTACCGAGCTTTGACTTTCCGTGCCCAGGCGCTGCATTCCAGGCAGCCCGTCCTACACGTCTGTAAGCATGCCCACCCCATTTCGGGGGTGAAGCAACGCGCCAGCCTTTCAGCCAACTGTGCGGGTCCAAGGTGTGCGTGCGCACAGGATAAAGAAGTGACTTGTTCACACCGACAGCTGCGTTTTTCTACCCCTCAGCTGGCAGGCGTCAGCTGCACGCAGAGACCCCCGGCCTGCCCTGTATCCCAGCTGGGTCACCCTGGCGGTGTTTTGTGTCACACTGGAGGTGTGTGCCACCCTGCCTCTGTGTGGAGTGCTGCACTGGCTCCGTGCCCTGTGTCACGCTGGCACCGTGTGCTTCCAGACAAGGCCTGTAGACCCTGGAGTGTAAGTGTGAAAGATGGTGATAACAGAAGGATGCCAAACGAGAGACCAGTTGCTTCCAGAGTCAAAAGTCAGCTCTTTGTTATGTAATACTGTTTTCTTCTCCTTCCTCACCTAATGTCACTCTACCATGTGCACACTCTGCCTTTCCCCAGAGAGCTTGATGCAGGAAGAACCTTCGCAAAACTGACTAGGGCAGCACTGCATTTTAGGAACATCTGTGAAAACCATCAGGAGCCATCTCTTTGCTGAAGACAGGTGCTGTTTTTAACCAGCATTTGATTTCAGCAGGTCTGCTGACATCCATTTTGTGTAATCCAAAAATAGCTTGTTCAGCTGGAGAGTGAGGACATGCTCCCTACAGGTCCAGGGAGCCTGAGGCTATGGCTTTGCTATGTTCAGAAGGCATCTCTCTAGTTAGCTTTAATCCAGCTGGACTGGGTACAACAGTACCCAAATAGAAACACAAAGTCTGGAGTGGGTTCACAAAATGAGCAAGTGTCCACGTTTCCCAAGAGACTTCTAAAACTTGAAGCAGTCAAATCTGCCTCTAGCCTGGCTTCTACAGTCATTTTACCGTGCCTTTGCATAGGAATAAAACTTTGTGATGTGACTGAGGAGTGAGAATACTCTTCAAACCAGAACTACAGAATTCAGTTTTATTGGTAGCCTGTTTGTACATGCAATTATTTATTATATACCTCCCATGTATTGTTGCAATTCCCCCAAAAAGCATATCTTGTAATTTCCATGTGTAAGTGACTCCTGTGATGATAGACTTGTGACTTCTTGGCCAGTTACTTTTTGTAATTGCAGAAGAAATTTCCTATTCACCACAGATAACTGAAGTTTTACTGCTGACTGCTTAAGTCTGACTTTCTGCTGAACATTTCCACATTAATGCTGGTTTTGAAGATGACACCTAAAGCTGTTAGAGTTGTTTTATTGATGGACCTGAATTGATGTAGCATCCTTATTAACTCAGTCTTTTTCATTATATATGTATATGTAGGGAATCTTCTCAGTAGCTTGGCCCACTATTTGGGATTATTCACTTTAATACCCCTTTTTATGATCAAAGTGTATTACTGATTCCCATGGGCCCTTCAGGGCTGGCTCCAGTGTATCAGTTGTCAGGACATTAAAGTTGTTAATGTTATTAAGTTTCTGGGGTTTGTTCCAAATTCAACATTGCTTTGTATTAGAGTAGGAACTGAAGAGGTAGGATGTTAGCTTTTCCATTTCATATCTTAAAGCAGCAGGTATTTTTGCAGCACTTTTTCCCCGGCTAGGGCACACCTTTGATTTCCAATTCAAAGAATTACTCCTTGGACAGGCAAGACTTTTAGACACTCAGGTACAATTCTGTCTGTGCTGATTTTAATGCATGAGTCCCACACAAAGAGAAAACTTTTTCTTTCTTATTTAAAGATCAAAAATAGCCCAATGCTTGTTTTCTTTGAGGAGGGGGTTTAGTTTACTTTCTGCCTTCAGTTTAGTACCTTTTGAAATTGCCTCACCTTCCCTGCTTTTCTTCTTACAATGATGACGCACTTGAAAGGGATTTTTATCGGACAATACCGCAGCAGGGATTTGACCCATGTTCTGTTGCTTTGGAAACCAGGAGTTAGAGAACACAGGTTTGCCAGGCTTAGCATGAAACGCTTGTGGACTCCAATGTTCCACTTGCACACAGCTCCCTTTCAGGGAGTTTTAGGATCTTGAGCAAACTCGTTACTGTTCTTAGCTTGAGGGGGGGTGGCCATCAGGGATAGTAATTGGGGACAGCTTGCCTTGCTGTGTTCCAGCCTGTTGTAACAGGGTCCAGGGCTTACCCCGTGGGGCAGGAGCCGGCAGAGTTTGTGGAGCAACAGCTCCCCCAGCCAATCACAGAGATGCTTGGTGCAGTGGAAGCATTTGTGGCACTTCCTCTGCTTTTATTTTTAATTTGCGCTTCCCTCCCTCCCACTCCATAAGGTGATGTCCTGAATCTTTCGCTCTGGTTTGTGCAGAGCTTGGTTAAACCAAACATTTTCTCTTCAATCATTTAGCTGTGACCTGTATGTGCCAGGAGAAGGTTCTGTATTTTGTTTTCCTTTGCCCTTCTGAAAAACTGTGCTGCAATGCCAGCTGCGCAGAGCAGCTGAGTAAAACGTCTGAATTTCCATGTACACAGTTTTCAAGAGGGCTTGGGGGACTCTGAAGAAATTTCACTGGCATTTACTGCAGTTTTCCAACATCCATTTTGATTAATGAGGCTGGAGCAGAGGGAGACTGGAGAGCTGGAGAGCTGCATCAACTGGTACCGAGCTGCATCAACTGGTACCGAGCTGCGGCGGCACAATCAGAAGCGCCTAATGCTGGTGACAGTGAGGATGCTGGGCTTAGAGTGAGGATACTGCCAGGCAGCCTGGATCCCTAATGGCAATGGAATGGGCAGAGGCTGAGGAATGAATGCAAGTCACAAAAGCTGAGGACCTGAACTCTGGCCCTACCTTCCAGATATCTAATAACAGCTGGAGGCACTGGATAATACCGTGATGGAAGAAAAGGATCTCTGAATCTCCTCTCAATTACTCTGTGTTTTGGAACAGAGGAAAAGGCACAAAATTTGTTTAAACTCAATTCTCATTTGCTAGGCAGAATGTTAATTGTTCACCCCTCCATCCATCTCCAGCCCACCTCTCAAGTTTATTTGACAGTGTGGTAGCAGGCAGTGTCTGCTTTGATGACAGAGCCCAAAGTCCAGTACCAGCAGCTGAGTTCCAGATAAGACACACATGGTATCTCTTTCAAGACAGGTTCTTAATCACAGGACCCTTTGTGCTGCTCAGTAACTTGACCTGTGTCTGACAAGTTCTCAATTTAGCTTTATGGTATTTCACGTCCTACAGTCTCATCTGCCTTTGTGTTTCAAATGCTGCCTTACCCAAAGCTGGAAGTTGCTCAGCTGCCAGGCTGGGAGGCAGGTGAGGACGCTGACCTGTGGGCACACAACAAACCATGGCACCTTTGGGGAACGAGGAGTCCCCTTTCCAAAGAATAAGCTCACTAAGAGATTGATTACGTGTGGTGTTTCCAGTGCTTATCTGAAGAAAGGTGGAACCTTTACTTTGTTTAATGGTCAGCGTTACATTGGTCCTTTGGTAACTTTTTCTGTTTAAGAATGTGGACTATCAGTTGAAAGTTAGTCCTTTGCCCCTTTGATTTTGTAAAGTTTGCAAATGTTGAACTTATCATTCGTTTTTATCAATAGAATATCTGTGTTTTTTTTTTTTTTCACCAGAACGTCCATACACATCGTTTTTGTAAGGCTACAATATTTGTGTTGTCACATCTTGAATCACCAGTAATTCCAGATAAAAATAATTAATTTTTCATTGTGCTCAGTGGTAAGATAACTAGTGTGGTCTAATAATGTAAAGTGCTTGCCACTAGAATTTCTCTACACATCTTTAAAAATCCACTCCCCAAAGAACAAAGCAAACCTCAAGAAAAACTAACCCCCAAAGCCATAAAGGGCCTAATTTTGGTTTATTTCTGAATGCACCCTAAGAACACCCCTCACTGCAAACTGCTGGACACTGAGTTCTTTAGCAAGCCAGAGCACTCATTCCCATACTTAGATGTTCCAAAGAGTATGTCTGTGGAAGCTGTGTCCTTGGGTCCGATGCCCACAGACTGCAAAGTACCTGAAAACCTGATTCAAGTGTCTGCAACCTTCTTCCTGCTGGAATCTCCCCGGGAAGGAATTTTTCCCCCTCATGATGTAGTACCTATTCTACAGTAGTTTTCACAAATATCCTCACTCCTAACTGACATCCAGTGTGCAAGATCTTATTTTTATTCATCTAGTAGAGGGCTGTTAGGTATGTTTGCACATGGCACTTTGATTAATGGGAT
The DNA here is from genome assembly GCA_013397315.1 of Donacobius atricapilla. Classification (NCBI taxonomy): domain Eukaryota; kingdom Metazoa; phylum Chordata; class Aves; order Passeriformes; family Mimidae; genus Donacobius; species Donacobius atricapilla. Next base: position 218,847 of record WBMY01006043.1, on the reverse strand, counting down.
ATAAAACATCACAGCTTTTTAAATTCCTTTCCTTACCTTGGTTCTCATCTGTGCTGTTAATACAAGTAAATGAAGAGCAGTCCCCCTGGGGGGGAAAGGCATAGGAAGCAGGGAAGCCATCGATTTCAACATCTTCTTCACAAGCTTCTTACATGAAGATGTTTCCTCTAGAAAATTCTAGTCAAAGATGTACATGTGCAGTCTCAGTTGTTTCCAGGCCAAGCTTTAGAAAAAGCGTAAATTTGAAGGAAAAACCCCCAACATCTACAGCCTTTCCAAGAGAGATCTAAGTGAAAGCAAAGCTGAATTTGACATGCTGTAGTTTCTCGAAGGCAGCTCTGGGGTATGATTTTTTTTTAGGTTAAAAGCATGTTTTCTGCATTAGATCCACATAGATTTTTATCTCCTAGATACCTTCTACACACACTCCTCTTATCATGTGTGTGGCTTGCAACACCTACTTTGCATAAGCAAAGTGACTGATAAATGGTGATCCATTTATGTCTCAGTGCAGGTAATTGTGGATGCTTGGATTCTGCCATGTTCTCGATTTAACTGGGAAAATACCAGGTTCTAAGTATGCATGGCATGTGTTTTGTACTGACAAGAAGAGGGGGGAGAGCAAAGCATAAAATACAAGGTTATGTGGTGTAGTCAGTGTTTTAAATTCTTAACAAATAAGAAATTTTAGGGTTAACTTGGCAATTAATTTTTTTTTTTCCTGTTTTCAGGTTACCGCTGTTGGAGTTAGTGGGGGAAAATGTGTTGTCATTTGGAATAGCTTCATTTATTTTGACAAGAAACACTCTTCATGCTGTGAGGGTAATGGTAGGTAGTGAAAAGAGAGCTGCCTGTTGGATTACTCAACCTGTTGGCACCTACCAAATGTGCCAGCATTTTAAACACCAAAAAAATATTAGACAGTAACTGAGACAAAAGGACTCTTAGATTCTGTATGGTAACAAATGCATGTCTGTTTAAATAACTTTATCTGAGCTCTAGGGAATAAAGTACTTTTAAAAAAAAGTTTCTTTTTTATTGTAGTGCTTTAAACCTAATTTTAAAGACAATAGTTTTTATATTGTGAAGGAGATACAATAAAAATAGCTTGTACTGAAGCAATATATCAAGCTCCTAAATTAGAACCGTGATTTAACAACAAATTTCCAAACTCCCAGTCTGGAAAAGATAAACTGTATGACCACAGAGAGTGGGAAGAGCAGCTCCTCTTCCTGACAGGGTGGAACTGCCCCTTCTGTGTTTGTGCTCCAAGGCTCCCTCCAAGGGTGGGATCTGCTTGAGCCCTGTCCCATAGAGCAGGGTAAATGACTCATTCCTGGAAACTCGACTGTTGGTTTTGTGAGAAATGACGCTCACTTTTAAAATTTTGAAAGATTTATTAAACCTTAACAAAATACAACAAAAGACTGAAAAGGAGAAAGAGCACCACCAGGAGCGCAGAACCAAACCCTTGTGTGCTCGTCTGCAAAATGGCTGCACCGCCTTTTATACCCCTGCTGTTGGATCAGCAAACCTTGGCCCTGCCCAAGGCCTGGCAGTCAACCTTTCTTCGCCCTCCAATGGTGGAGAGGCAGTCTCCATTGGTGGAGAGGCATTCTCCATTGGTGGAGAGGCATTCTCCGTTGGTGGAGAGGCAGTCTCCATTGGTGGAGAGGCAGGACATGAAATCAGACCATACAACTCCAGAATTCGTTAGAAGGCTAAAAAGAACATTTATTCGAAGTCTGACCCCCTTATATACTAGATCGCTAGAGCTAAACCAATTGGTGTTAGAAGTAACATCCATTCAATCACATTGGCCAACACAGAGAGACATCAAGTGGTCTCCACCTCCAAAGAAAAATGAAAACAAGATAGAGTTAGCAAAAACATCTTCTGTTGTTTACAGAAAGTTCTGTGAGAATGGAGTTTTAGAAATCAAAGCATCTCAGGCTGAAAAACCAGGGCTACATCCATCCCTTAATTGTGAGAGCCAGCCATCTCACTGCTCATCTATAACAGTTTGATAGTCTATTTTAAAGGTCTGATGTATTTTTTTCTTCTGGTAGGTCATGAACTGAAATTGTAGCCGAGAGCTTTGAAGGAATTGTTTCTTTTATCTGATTCCCAAAAGGATGATCTCTGTATTTGCTCAGGTCCTGCTAAACTTCTCCACTGTGATGAATCTGCTACAGGAATCTTTCAAGCATGTTTGAAGCTGGTTTCAAGCATGTTCAAAGCTGGTTTGGAAGCCTTTGCACCCTGGCAGAACCAGCCAACTGATGCTGGCAGATAGTATTTTATGTATCTTGCAGTTGAATTGACAAATACTTTGTTTTGGTTTGTTTGCTTGTTTTTTATTTTAGACTTTTCAGCTTTATCATTTTGGAGAACAATGACATTTAATTTTCTAGATACAAACCCCATTGTGATAAAGTCACAATGCAGAATCTTTTGTTTTGGAAGAGAGGCAAAGATAAACTGGCAATGTATATTGGTTTTAAAAAGCTTTTCTTCTTATTCTTGGAAAGCAATTTGACTTCTTCCCATCTCCCCTGAACTTCCTGTTCTTCATAAATAACCTCCCAACAGATAATTTTTTGGATTGTCCTTATATCCTTTCAAAATCTCTGTCTGTCTAACATGGGCAGGAGGCTAGAATTCTTTTGTTCTGACCTAAGATAAAAGTCTCGGGACATGACAGTGGGAAATAAGCAATTGTTAGAAGGCTATTTTGGGGTTTAATAACTACACTGGGCACTGTTATTTTAAGCTTCTAAGTTTTAACAAACCAAACAACATTCAAGGGAAGAACTGTCAAATGTTCACAAAACTGTCCTGAGGATGAGTGTGAGGGCAGATAATGTCTGTCTCCTCTGGGCACTTCAGCTGGCCATTGAATGTGCTTTGTGTGTATTCAGCGTTGTTGCCATTGGTGATTTTCTTCCTTTACTGAGGATTTGGGCATGGGAATGCCCCTATAACAAAGCAGTGCCTGCACCTCCAGGCCTGGCAGTGCTGCAGTTGTCTTGGGCTCTAGCTTCTCCTGCTGTAAATAGAGCACATCAAGTCCGTAGCCTTGGCAGCAGGAGTCGATTTTAAGAATACAAATAAAACTGAGGTGTCAGTCTCCTGCAGGCTGTCAGTGGACTTTTGTGCTCAGCTGCCCTTCTTGGTTTCTCTTTTTGCCTTTTTTTTTTTTTCCCCAAACTTCTTCCTAATCTCTACTGTTAATGGGAAAAAAAAGAGACCTGTTTATCTCAAAAGCATTTCATATTACTTAATTCTAGAAAATAATTAGTAATTTTTTTTCTTGTTTGTTTGGTTTAGGTTTTTGTTGTTTTGGTTTGGTTTTGTGTTTTTTTTAAATTATTATCAGATCTGAAAGTGGAAATTGTCCTGCACGAAGAGCAAAGGTGCCAGCCTTGGCCTCTGAGAAGATAGTGTCCATTTTAAAATTTTGTTCATTTATCACAAGTACTGTAACTATTTCATACCAGGCCTTCCCCCATTTAAGTTTTGGTAAGAGCTTTTTTTATAAACATGACCCTGAGTCAATTTACTGCTTGTCCTGCCATCCCAGACCGGGGTGACAAGCCACAAAGCCCCAGTGACTCCCCAAAAACGTGCAAATGCTGAAAATGAGCAGATCTTTTGTATGAGCAGGTTGCCAGCCTTCTTGTTGGAGAAGCAATCAGAATCAAAAAGGGTTATTCCAGCTGCTTATTTCACAAATGGAATAGCTGTTGATCCACTGAACCATATGACTGCAGGCATGAAAGAGGCATTGACACTCAGAACACACAGAGAATATTTACAGAGGGTAATCCCTCCTACAGTGGTAGCCACAAATACTGTCCTAGTGCATTTCAGAGCCCAAGTTCTCCTGAAAGCTTTAAAATGTCCCAGAAAGCCTTCAGGGGTGTGTTCATTAACCACTTACTGCGGAGGCTTTCAAGCATTCTGTGGAATACCAGTTGTTCTGGGTCTGGCTCTCTGAACACAGCAAACAGCCGCATTGCCCTGAATCGTTTCTGTGGCCAGCTTTCAGACAGGAAATTACAGCAGTTGTCGAAATGCTGACTTTCGTGGAAAAGGGAAGACAGCAAAACTAAACACCTAACAGTTGGTGTCTCATTTCAGCTGAATTATCAGCTAATAAGGGAGATCTTAATTTGTGTCTTTTTTTGTGTTTCCCTTTCTGACTTGTTCCTATACCTGCATAGAAATGGCAGCAACTCAGCTGAAGATTTATTGATGCTGTGGTAGTTGGATTCCCTGCCTTCATGTGATTGTCTGGGCATGGAATCTGATCTGCAGAGTTTGCTTAGCTCTCATCTCATCTCCTGTAGCCCTGGGAATGTAAAGTTTGGTAATACTTGGGTTGCCAGTAAATTCTAAGGCCTTGGAGCGTTTTAAAACTTAATGTGTAAGATACCTGTTTTAATGGTGATTACTGAAGTATGGGACAATGGAAGTTTGGTTGACATGTTGTCATTAGTATATATTTTAATTAACAAATAGCTGGACAAAATAGAAACCAGTCAGTTCTCTGCTTTAGCTATAGAGAAAATTATTGGAAGGGACCTCTGGAACTTTAACTCCCAATATTTTTAAACTCCATACAGCACATTCCTGATGGATAATTATAACAAACCTCGAAAAATGAGGGAGAATATGCACTTGCAAACTTAAACAGGTTTGAGGTTTTTAAAAGATAATTGTTACTTTTGAATTATTCTTACAGGTTTTAGTTAAAATTCAACCTTTTAAAATTTTTGAGTGCAGAGGTATTAGAACAAATCACAAAATTCAATCTTCATTTCTTACCCATAGAAACTAATTAATGCGTAGCCCCAAAGAAATGCACAAAAACAAGCACTGTAATCTGCTATAGTTCTTAATTTATGGCCCAGCTGTTTCTTGAAACAGGCTGAGTATTTCCCTTTTGTAACACGCTCAAATGAACATTTTATGCTTCTTTTCTTTAATAAACACAAATTCAACCCTGAAAATCGGGCTGATGAAGTCAGTGGTTGCTATGGAAATGTTAATTTGATACATAAAGCTGGAATTGGATGTTTGTTTCCCCCTGGCTTGCAGCTTCTCCCAGTCCTCTCCCTGTCGGTAACTGCTGCCTTTTGTAAGGCATCCAGAGGGATGATGTGAGTGTCCTGCTCCGGGCAAAGCGAGCCAGAGCAGCTTTGTGACTTAAACTGGTGATCTGAGCTAACTTGTGTGAGTCTTTGAGGGAGGAGGGAGGGCTCTTCTGCTGCCTCTGAGGTGGAGGTGGCCGGACCTGGATGAGAGGCAGGTGGCAAGTTCACGCGGTTAATGCTGCTTTCTGATTTTGATTTAGATCTACCTGTTACAGGGTTTTTAGGACAAGGGCTATTCCTACAGCTTGTTTTACAGCAAATTTATCACCAGACCATGCTAAAACTTGTTTTATAGCAGTGCTACTATATTCTTAGCCATGCTTGTTTTAACCACTGATTGTCCTCTGCTCTTTAGAGGAGATGAGGTAGGACAGGACATATTTTGGGGTTGGAGAAGAGCTGTGCTTCTGGGAACATGCACGTTTTTATTTTGATGATTGGGACAGCAGGAGCTCCAATTCAGGATATATCTGAATGTTTTCTACTGGTTTTAACCCAGCACAGATTGCTGGTCTCTTTCCTTGTCATCATCACATGAATGATTTTTCTTCTTTTCCTTTAAGGAAGCAGAACTGTACCTGAATTGTGGTTTTCAGCTTGAGGTTTTACAGCACAAGGGAAGATCCTTGCCTCTTCTGCCTCAGTAGTGAATGAAGCAAGTCCAGGTACTTATTTATTCACTGACAACATGTCCAGTGCATGTACTGGGGAGACAACATTTTCTAAAAATAGAGATATGTCTTTAGAAAAAAAAAAAATTCACCCGATAGAATTAGCAAAGCATACCAATGTCTTCTCACATCCACCTCCCTCAACCCTTCCACTCTTAAACAAGATCAGTGTACTTCAGCCTGGAGAAGAGAAGCTTCAGGGTGACTGAACTGGGGCTTTCCAGTACCTGAAGAGAGGCCACAAGAAAGATGGAGAGAGACTTTTTACAATAGCCTGGGGTTACAGGATAGGGGAAAATGGCTTCAAAGTGAGAGAGAGGAGTTTTAGATTAGATCTTAGAAAAAAAAAAATCTTCCTTGTGAGGGTGGTGAGACCCTGGCACAGGTTGCCCAGAGAAGCTGGGAACACTCCATCCCTGGGACTGTCCAAGGCCAGGGTGGACAGGGCTTGGAGCAACCTGGATAGTGGAAGCTGTTCCTGCCCATGGCCAGGGGTGCCACTGGATGGTGTTTAAGGTTCTTCACCCTTCTGTGATTCTGTGTTACTTAAAAGTTAAGTAATAGTTGAGATCAAATCCAAGTTAAGCTCATTTTTTTTTAGATGTACACCAGTCAGACTATCTCAGGCAGGTAGATAAGGCTGGCAAGAAAGATGCATATTTTAATACAGTGTACAGGTATTTGCCACAAGCCTTCTAATTTAAAATTTCCAGCTGAGTTTGAGTTTTGTCATTCCTGCTGAAACGTGTTTGGAGGATTATGTGCTGATCTGGGTAAAGGGGAAAGGTTCAAGAGGGGGCTCATGTTCTGGGAGGGAGGCTGAAGTTGCCTTGTAGGGCAACACTGTGCTCTGCACTGCATTGGAAAACTGCTGTGGTCCAAACATGAGGAACTGAAAGGAAAAATGTGGTTGCAGAAGTTAAAAGGTGTGGAAAAGAGCTCTGCAGAGAAGTTCTCTTGGTGTCCTGAATATTAGGGATTAGATTAGGTGTGGGGGAAAGGAGTGTCAACGCCTGGATTTAGGAACCAAGATTGTATCTTTGTGGTGAAGACAGGCCAAAGGACATTCTGAACCATCTATTTACACTGCCATCTGGTTGTAAAGATCCTGACCTTTCTCCTATCAAAATTTTCCCTTGCTTCATAACTAATGAGATAAAAATCCAAGGCTTTTTTTCTTTTTGGTTGTGAGTATAATCTGCTGCATCCCTATTTGATATTTAACATATATTGTTTACCAATGACAAATCCATGCCAAACCTACTGTGGAGTAGTTCTCTTTGTAAAACTCTAAATAAGCAGGAATGCCAAGTCATAGGAGGCACTTCATTGCTGAGCAGTTAAACAGGAGTTTTGTATTAACTAGGATGTGTCCTTTGGAAAGAAGTTAGTGTCACCTTTATTTTGTGCAGCTCTTTGGTTAAATGGCATGACTTTTTATTAATTGCTGTCTTAACTGACACAGCTGGAAGTTGTTGCATTGAATAGAATTGATACCTTTAATAATGTTTGAGAAATCTCGAGCTAATCCACAGTGAAATAATTTTACAGTCCCAGAGAATGAAAGCTCTAATTCTGTTTTGTAACACTCAATAATCCTGTTTATAATCTGAAAAAAGTAATGTGTGTCATGTAGCCTTGGAGGCTGGTACTTATCAGCTGTTATTCCTTCTGAGTAATAAAACTGGGTTCTAAGTCAGCACCTCACTAAAGTACCCCTAAACCAGCTCTTTCCAAGCTGATGGCTTCCAACTGGAAACTTAAATAAGTCTGTGATAAGGGAGCACCAATGGAGACATGGTGGGCAGCCTGTCCATGTGCCCTGAGGTGTTTGTTTTAGAAGTGCAGCAATCATGAGAACTGTCAAAATCGACTTGAGTTAAAACACTAGTTCTACTTTTACCTTGCTGAAATGGCAGCCTTTCTTGATAAGAACATTTAGATACCAAATCCATGGTATAACTGAATTACAGCCACCAGCTGTCCTCCTGAGACACTCTGTGTAACTCTGGTTGTCCTAAATACGTCCCTAAATTTGACAGTCATCTCCTAAAAGCTAATTCTGCTTGTAGTGCTGAGTGTTTACCTGCTGGCATGTAATTCATGCCCTGGAAGGCAATTTTCAATGTAAATCGCTGGTCATAAACCAAAGCAAACAGGCTGCTGTGCACACATCGGGAAGCACGGAAACCACTGACGTGGAATTACTGAAGATGTTCTACATACTCGTAATCGTTTTAAAAGGTGCAAGTCTGAAGCACCTTGAAGTTGGAGGTGGGAGGGGTGGTCTGGGTAGGAAAACTTGGGATGGGAAGTAGCCTGTGAGCACAGGAGCAGTCAGGGAACACTGACATGGGCCATGTGGGCACTTGTAGGGAGTTTGTCCTTTTGCAGAATTATTTTTCCTGCTGGGAAAAACCAATTTTATGTGTGTCTCCTGTTAATGGATTTTGGCCCCATTTGCAGAGACAAGGCTGACACTGCCTCCTCCAAAGAACTGGGTAAATGAGTTCTCTCTGTCCCCACCGGAATGGAAGCCAGGAAGACAAAATACACAAGAACTTTTGGTGTCATCCCCCAGCTCTGTGTGTGGATGCTGGATAATGCAGCAGAGTGCTCTACTCTTATTCCTTAAACCTTTAAAGATTTAAGAGGTATCATTTGGTGCAGTAAAGTTGTAGTGAAGCTCTTTGCCATGTAGCTCTCTAAATAAATACTGTTTTTTTAGTCACTGGTAGTCTAATACCTTTTACCAGCTCTGAAGGATGGAAAAAAGAAATGTTGGAATATACTTTTGAAAATTACAAGAAACTACAGGGGAAAAAAAGAAGAGGTCTAAGGAGCTTTGAGAGGTTTTTCCTTTAGAGCACTCCAGGATCTTCTGTATTGGGTGGAGGTTATGCTGCTGTTTTTATCCTAATGTTAACATATTGGGTTACAGGAATCTTTCCACTTAATTGAACAAACACAGGAGAGTATTTATGTAACTGAAGATCTGCAACTGCCAGCAGAATTAATTAGGAGAGGAATAATTAGGCAAATAGTATTGTCCAAATGGTCCCAATAGAAAAAATGTATTGCAATCCCAATAGAAATCTCATTAATGTTGTTGTTTCTGATGAGCTTTGCCTTTTGCAGTATCATAGAGGGAGGCAAATGTGAAAGGATCTCAGTGGGGTGTCAGCTTGGGTACGAGGCAGAAACAATAGCAAGGTTTTAAGGTGTCTGCTCTCATTACTGTCACTTAGTCATGGCTGCAGCTCCACTATCTGCTTAAAAGCCTCCTGGGATTGAATGAGCCACTTTAGGGTGAAATAGGTACAGAAGAGAACATCTTAGGTTAGTATTTACTATGGAATTGTTGCTTCATGCATGGGAAACAAGTTGTCTCTTATGCTGAGCAGATAACCCAGGAAAAAAAGAGACAATTGGAGCTCATTTCAAGTACTTCTGCTTGAATTTGTCAGTTTACTGCTTCAAAGAATGGAAAAGTTAATGAGCATATTATCTTAGAGTTTCCACTGTAATGTCACTCATGCAGAGGAATTAAAAAAAAAAGTTCATGTGATATCATATTTAGAGGGGCTGTTCTAGGAAGCAGGTTCCTGATCTGCAGTAACAAGGTCTGTCCCATGGTCAGGGAGGGAAAATACCTTAGAAGTAGTCCTCCATCAGGGAAGTTGAGTTTATCTATTTCCCTCTTCTTTTGTCACCTGAGAATCTTTTTTAGCTCTGTTACTAATTACCGTATTGTAATTCTGAGTGCATTTTCCAAATTTGTTTTATAGGTGCATTGGAATGGACTAAAAAGTATTGTGCTGTGAGAATAGCTTTAATCAAAACCTATCAGTAAAACAAAAGCCTTTCACAAATAATCATTCAGAAATGCCAGCTTGGAACAGCATTACTTCCTCAGAAATAACCTCCTCCAGGCCTCCCAGCTGGGGACTGGGGTGGTTAAGGGAGATGTTTAAGGGTCACAAATACCATCTGAGGCAACACTGTAATATAAATTGTCTCACAAAACTCCAGTTTCTAACCCAGCTGGAATTCTGGCTTTTGTTACTCTGCTAGGGAGCTACCGGGCCCTCCTGAATTGATCTATTCACAGGGTCTTGTTAACATTTTGATCAAACTACTAGCAGCTGAGTAAATTAATTTGATTTCTAGTCATGGGTAAATTAATCCATGTCAAAATGTTCTAGGCTGCCAGTGTAGGCTGGAAAAGTAGTGCTTCTCTTTGTCACAGTGAAAGTTTGCAATAACAGTTGTGTGCATTTTGTATTTATCTGTTCCCCTTCCCCTGTTAGCTAGAGTTGCTGATGTTTTTCCTTAACTTGGTTTCCTATTATGGCAGCAGCGCTGAATAAATACCAGGCTGGCCTCTTATTTATGTGCATGTCCTTAAAATGTGAGTATGAAATATTCATTAATTCTAGATTCCTGGGGCCATGTTCAGACACACGTCTCCATGCAAGTGAGATTTTTATGACTTTTATTGTAGACCCAGTGTTTGAAAACAGGGTGCAGAGATGGAAACTTGACTGTCGGTCTCTGAATGTGGCCTGGAGGAGATGCAATGCTCCTTACTTTGCTGTCCAGTCCAGAACACCTGGACATATGGGATTCTGATTTCTTACAATACACTGAATCCGATGCCACTCGTTACCTATTCACTTGTAGCGTTAGTGACAGAAATCTTTCTTCTGCTGCCTTCTAAACATGACCCTTTTGTCCTGCAGCCCCAGGAGGGTGAGCAGAGGAGCTGTGTGAGGCAGGAGCAGCAGGCTGGTGCCTCTGGGAGGAGCTGGCTGTGCTGCCCATCCCGGAGCAGGAGTGCCACACGTGCAGCCATTCCCTCCAGGAACACCAGCTCCTGCGTCAGGGACACCGCAGAGGGACAGATGTGCAGCAGCTCTGGGAGCTATAAAAATACCAGTGGCTGTGCAAACACTGTGCAGCTAAAGCAGGGCTGCTCCTCTCTGCAGTGCTCTTGAACAAAACCATTCTGGGGGTCATGTTGTGGGGAGTGTGGCCGAGGCCAGGACTTCCAGAACTGGAGAGATTCTCTGGCATGAAGGATACCTTCACAGCCAGCACAGAATTGGAACATCCTAGAATGGCCTGGGTTGGAAGGGACCTTAAAGCCATCTCATTCCCACCCTCCTGCCATGGGCAGGGACGCCTTCCACTATCCCAGGTTGTTCCAAGCCCCATCCAGCTTGGCTTTGTAACTTCCAGGGATCTCTGGGCACCCTGTGCCAGGGCCTCCCCACCCTCACAGAAAGTGTTTCTTCCCAATATCTAATATAACCTACCTTCTGTCAGTCTGAAACCATTCTCCCTTGTTCTGTCCCTCCAGGCCCCTGTAAAAAGTTTCTTTCCATTTTTTTCTTTTGGGCTCCTTGCAGGTACTGGAAAGTCAAAATGGACTCTCCGAGCACTTAAAGTATAGGTGGACAGAGCTGTACTGCTGAACCCTCTAGGGCTATTGGAATCCTGGAAAACTGGGAGAAGTAGAAAATAAACCTTAAGCCAGAAAAACAAGCAGAAAACTAATTTCTTTGTGTGCTTGTTTTTCTTTCATCAGTAAGGAAATGCTTCCTGAAGCACTTCAAACATTTGCTCTGCCTAAATTTTAACCCTTTTTCCAGGCCTTTTTTTTTTTTTTTTTTTTTTATATCCAGAAGTATTTCTTCAGAGTAGAATCCAGGCTAATGCAAGGAGAGGAACTGTAGATTATTGAATAATGGGGCAGTCAGAATAATGGCCGCAGTGTGAGTCTGATTCAGAAATAAACAGGCAATAGAAAGTGCTGAAGAGCACTTCAAAAAACCTAAGGAAAGTTAAACAGCTCAGGTCTCAGGAAGTGTAACTTTCCTCTGTTGTGTCTCAGCTGATGAGCATCCTCCTTCTGGCCCCACTGAGTGTATGTCCAGCCGTACCTTTTTCACCACTAAATCAGAGGCAAAAGTTCAGGTTCGGATTTTTAGGCCATTTCTATTGTAAACCTCTCATGTCCTCACAAAACCACCGAAGGNGCCTTTATATAAATAATATATATATATATATATATAATCTCACTAAAGGCCATCCCGGGAACACGGCTTTGGTAAACTCGGGGACACTCTGGAGGCTCCTCCGGCCCCCTTTTACAGCACAGACAATCCCCT
>WBMY01006043.1:196476-206802 GCA_013397315.1 Donacobius atricapilla | reverse complement strand
CGTAATGACTTTAGGGTTGCTGGGGGGCACTGCTGGCTCGCTGTGTCCCCCCGGCCATGGAAATAAAGGGTGCTGGCTGCTGAAGAGGGTGCTGGGAGCCACCCTGGGGTGCTGAGGGGACCGCCGAGGGGGCCAGGCTCGGGCAGGAACCTTTACTACAGCCTGGATTTACTTCTCATTCAAAAGCACTGAAAGCCGAACTCCTCCTCCTCCTGGNAAAAAGAAACAAAAACTAAAAGAACAACCCAGTGCAGAGGCTAATGACTGAAAAATCGAAAAGGGAGAAGGGAATGAAGATGTGAAAGTGAAAAACGCAAGAGTTACTTAGGGAGGAGAGGATGAAGGTAGGTGTTCAAAGGGTAACACTGCTAAGCAGTAACAGGAGTTAGTTCTAGGAAAAAAACACCCTGCAAACGTGAACAGATCTGGTCGCACTGGCGTGAGGGCAGAGGGGTCAGGAGGTGAAATGGTGCATGGCACTGAGCTCTGCTGCACCCTGTACGTGAGACAGGGATTCCTGTGGTAGGATTTTAATGCCACGGGAGCACAAGAGCAGCATCTTCTGAGCATCTTCTGAGCGCTGGCGCTGCTCTGCCCCATGCCAAAGCTCCTGAACTTCACTGGGGTCATGTCTGCAGGGGTTAAATGGCTGGGCTTGACCTCAGAGATCTTTCCCAACCTTAGTGATTTTACGAATCTGCAATGCAGGGGCCCTCGGGGACCTGTTGGACTCTTCCAAATTTTTTTTCCTATGTGAATTTAACTGTTTCTCGCTCGTGCTTAACTAGATTTTAAAGCTATATTTTAGCATCTGTTAAAGCACTGTGGATATTTCCCCCCTTTTTCCTTTTTCCCAGCAGAGGCTGAGGATGTGGGTCAGCATGGAGGGGGGAGCAAATCGCCCCTTCCCACTCCTCGGCTCTGCCGGGACCTAGAGCCTCCCTGCCATCTGTGCCATCACTTCAGTGCCTCTTACAACTCTGCAAAACAACAGCCAGGGTCAGGCAACTGCACATAAAAAGCAGGTCACCTCTCAGGAACACGTGCAGATCCCATGCAAGCCACCTTCTAAAATTAGAGGTGGTGTTGTTGTTCTTTTGTTTGTGTTACAGACGGGTTGTTCCCATAAGTAAGGGTGGATCCTGACCCGAAATGGAGCTGTAACACACGCGGTCCCTGCTGTGAGGGGACAGGGATTTGCTCTGTGTGCAGATGGACAAATGTCCTACAGTGTGCCTGCAGCACGGGGCAGAGCTGAACTGGGGAAGTGGCAGGGACAGGTTCTGCTCCACTCTGCCCTTCTGTTCCCCAGGCACTCCAGGTACATTTTGCAGAGGTTCTGTTCTGATGTGTGAAACATTTAGCTTGTCTTGGGTTTGGCCACTTGATTTATGAAGGCAAAGCAGAGCAGTAGTTTGGAGATAAACAGAATTCGAGATTGCTCCAGAAACTGATTTGCCTAGATCTCTTCTGTAATTCTAGTGTTACAGATTAGGCCATCTAGATAGGCCATCATCAGCTGTTAAGAATACACTCATCTATTATTAAGGAAGGAACTTGTTTGTGCAAGGATTTTTGTTTAAAGTAGTTTTTCAGAGAAGCTGAAAGTGCTTAAATGTAGACCTCTAACTTTCTTCCTTTCCTGCTATACTACTGCACAATTAAGCTCTTACTTTCATTTAATTTTATATTTCCTGAATGTAGGAGCAATACAAAATATGTTGAAGTAGAACCTGAGGGGTTTGGAATGTAATGTAAGCATGGATTTATTTCTAAAAAGATAAAAAAATAAAGTCTGGCAGAAGTTGGTTGTGCATCCTTTGACAAAAGAGAGCTCTGCACTGGTGTTTGTTTGACAGCCTTGGAGAGTTCACAGGCCGTGGCTGATAGAGGGACAAGGTCTCACCTCACCAGCCCAAACCCCAGAGAATTTCGAAGGACTCAATGCAGAGGCTGGAGAGCTGTAGGAATAGAGGGCCGGGCTCTGTCCTGACAAGTGCAGACACAGCTCCTGCTGCCTTTGCCCCACGCTGGCAGAGCTGAACGAGGTCCAAAGTGTTGCTGTGAGGCTGCCGTAGCACCGGTGCAGACCTGCCTTGCACACAAGGTTATGCTGCAAGACAGTGATAAAGCTTCTCTGACCCAAGGAACTGAGGGAAAATGGGTGACAGTTAAGCAGCTTTAGAATAGTTCCGTATTTTTGATGATTGTTAAATGTTTCTAGTGTTTCCTGTGTGATATGTCAGGTGTGTTAAATCACAAAACAGCAGAACACAGCGGTGTTGCTGTAGGACATGAAATCAGACCATACAACTCCAGAATTTGTCAGAAGGCTAAATAGAACATTTATTCCAAATTTGACCTCCTTATATACTAGGTGCTAAACTAATTGGTATTAGATGTGACACCCATTCAGTCACATTGGCCAACACAGAGAGACAGCAAATTGTCTCCACCTCCAAAGAAGAATGAAAACAAGATAGAGTTAGCAAAAACATCTTCTCTGTTTACAGAAAGTTCAGTGAGAATGGAGTTTTAGAAATCAAAACATCTCGGGCTGAAAAACCAGAGCTACACAGCGGGGGCTTAAATTTAGACTAGTTTAGAGAAAGCAGTGTCCACACAGACCCTGCTCCTTGCCCCAGGAAGAGAGGTGAGGACAGATTGCATCAGTTGGCTTCATCAGGGATGAGCCACTTTTGTGATGACAGATCCATAAACTAACGGGAACATTTCGCATTACAGTGTGCATGTTGGGGGGTCTGAGGGGACAAATGGAAGGGAGCAGATGTGTGCTTTCCTCCTGAAGTGAGAGACAGCTGGAAGGAGCCCTGCTCTCACCAATAATGTACTTTCAGTGTGCCGAAACTTGGCTGGCTTGTGATTATTTTTGATCCTCACATCCAAAAGGGGAAGCTGTTTCTTGTTCTGATGATCACCCTTTCTCACAGTCCCAGCTGAGAGGAGGGTTTGGTGTGTAGGAACTGTAAGAACAAGACAATGAGCGAGGTGGAGGAAAGAGGAGAAATGAGATCTTCAGGTACAGAAGGGAAAGGAGAAGGCTGGAGCAGGAGGATGCTAAAGGAAATGGTGCAATGTGAACGCAAGAAATTACTTCCAGAAAACAGAGGTAATAAGGAGTCCCTTCTGATCACTAGAGAGAAGGCTTGCTTCCGCTTTTTAAGGTTTTAGAAATCAAAACATCTCGGTACAAATTTACACTTACAAGGGTACACATTTACACTTGTCCCTCAAAAGAGCCCTGAAAGGGGGGGAATTTTAGTTCTAAGCTTCCTCTTCAAGTGTACCCCAATAGAATCAATGAGTATAAAATCAGTACTAAAAGGAAATCTCCTGATTTTGTGAGTGTCCAGCTCCGTGTTTTTTTTTTTTTTTTTTGTAATTAACAGAATTTTGATTGACACACTGAATCCTGGCCTATAAAGGGATCAGGACATAGCAACACTTGCATTGGCTGAGTGGCAAAAGTAGAGTAAATCTATGGCTTTACTTTTCCCAGCCCTTTAGGACCAACTTTCCTCGTGTAAGTGTTAGCAAAGAAATAATCCATGCATGCTTATTGCTTCTTTTTTGCTTGTGTGATTTTAATGATAATTAAATAGTACACGTCTGAGATCCAAAGGCAAACCAGAGTCAAGTGTGCCTGACTCATTTCTCCTCTCTGAACAAAAATGGGAAGTCTCAAACCTCTGTTTGAGGCTGTCTGATGTTCTGGAAGGCTTTTAGCTTTACACTGCTCTCTCATGTAGATATCCTTAGGTAGATATTTGATACTTGCTGAATTTTGTAGTGATTGGTTACAGGAGGGGAAAAATGTGTTCTCTTGTGCAGGGAGAGAAGTTCTTGATGGTCTGAAATGTGCAACTGGGCTTTTCTTATCTGCAAAATGCATTGAAGCAGCTCTGGAAATATGATTTGCCTTTTCTCGTAACATGGGTCAGTGAAATAGGGATGCAGGAAAATTGATGTAAGCAGCACAAAAGAATCTCTTTTAATCCAACATTTCCTTGGTATTTGTGGGACCCACTCGGAATGTTTCTTTACTCCTGTACGTGGTGTCCCTGTGCACATGCAGCTGCTCTGGTACTGAGTGCTGGTGTGGATGGAACAGGACTAAATAATGAAATAATAACACTTGTGCAGATGTTTTGAAATACGTATTATTATTTTTCTTTTCTAGTTTTGTCTCTTGGGGATCATGCTGCACTACGTTTCCTTTCATCTGTCCCTTATAATAATTTGTGGAGCCAAGTGCAGAGATCTCAAAGGGAGAACACACCAGTCATTTATGTTCTGTACAGGGAAACACACAGACTGATGCTGCATTAAAGAATGCAATGTGAGCTCAACCTGTGCATCAAAGAACCCACCAATGAAAGCCCCAGATTTACCTCTCAGTTAAATTTTCTCTTCTCTGTCAGTTTTCAGACAGTCATCAGAGAGGGATGAACTCGTGATGCAGAACTGTGATAAAAACATTGAAAATAATTCAGTCAACAACCAAGCACGAGCCTGCAGGAAAGCAGGCTTCAGTGGTTGCTGTTTCCAGGGGTGAATTTTAGCTGTGACTCTGGTCAGCACGGCAATTCTTCCAGCAGCAGAGGCTGAGGTGATGTGACTCTAGGACTGTCATGTGACAGGGAAGTGTTGCCCTCCCTTCCCCATTCCCCCTCTGGCTTCTCAAATCATTATAAACAGATTTTCTCTCTATATTGGGTATTGATAAGGAGTACCTGAGAATTGGGATCTTATTTTCCTTCCTGCTTTTTTTCCCATTTGGAAGCAAGTACTTTTGTTTGTGTACAAACTGCTGGATCCAGGTTTATGCTGTAACATAGAAGATGGTAAATCCAGCTGGGCACCTACATTCAGTTAACCACGAGAAGTTTTTCACCTGGCAAGCATGCAACATTTGAAATATTCCTTCCTTCTCAATCCTGAACCAAAATTCTCTCTATTTAGAATTGTATTTAGTTGCATTTTCTTCAGAGACATCTTGTTGGCAGCTCTTACATTGAAAAAGGGAAATATTTATTCATTGCCATTGATCTGTGGCAAAACTGATTTACCAACCAAGTAACTTTTGGTGGTAATGAAGTGATCTCAGTTTTAAAAGGTGACCTTCCTAGGAGCAAGACATTGTCAGGTACAAATCACCTGTAATTTTGCAAGACAAAACACAAAGATTGCATTTGTAGATAATGAATTTTTAGATAGCATCGGTGACTCAGAGAGAAACTGATTAGAAAGTCTGCAAGAGGAGATGCAACCCTTGCAACAATTCTGTGTGGATCCCAGGGCTGATCAGCAAGAGAAAGAGATGATTATGCCAGAAGCCTTCAGTTCAGAGAAGAGACACTTTGGAATGCAGGAGGGGTTCTAAAACCATTGGTGAGATGAGATAAAGACTGGCTGTTCAGCAGCTCCTCTAATCCAAGAACTCTGGAGGCATTGCACAAGCCTGATGGAGTCAGCACCTGTAATTCCCAAAGGATGTCCGAGTCTCCTTGCTTTGAGAGAGTGAAGTGTTACAGGGAGTAGAAATGTGCTGAGGACACAGCTGATTTTGAGCGTGGTTTTGTTGGTTTTGCTGTGCAGAAAGACTGCTGGGCCTCTGAACTGCAGTGAACACAGCCAGACTTCAAGCAGGCACCACATAGCTGGGGTGTGATCATCCATCTTCCTGTTCCACTGACACATTCCACGATCAGCGTGGGCACTGTGGGCAGGCCGAGGGTGACAAGGATGATTTCACTGTGCCTGGCAGGGAAGCAGCAAAATCCTTCACTGATCTGGTGAACGGGCTCAACTGACAGCCCTGCTCCATGTGGGGCTTCGCTGAGCATCCCGTGGCAACAGGCTGTGTGAACACGGGAGCGAAGAATGTTCTCTGTGAGTGCCAAGGTGGGAGCGGGCTCACCTCGCTGCAGGTGGCACAAGGGGCACCCAGGGAGCAGCCCCGGGGCTGGAGGCAGCACACTTTGGTGCCTTGGGAAGGCTGACCCAGAACAGAGACTGGATGGAGCTGGAGAATAAAGCAGGGATTTATTGAAAGGCCTTTAGGGTACACCTTGGGCAGGACAAGAGCCTGGCCAGGGATACACCCAAAGTGGGCCCAAAATGGTCACAAAATGGACAAACGGTCATGAGGTCTCACACTTCTATAAGTTTTGGTCAATTTGCCTATTGGGGTTTAATTGTCCAATTCCGGCTTCAGGTTGTGAAGTCTCATCCTTCTTGTTCCTCCCTCCAGCCCTGTTGCAGTTTATTAAGAGCTACATAGACTCACTTTTTCAGAAGGCTAGAAATTTAATGTTTGCCTTATTTCGGGATGATCTCTCTTTTATACTGTTTTACACAGACCAGTTTGATTGGTGAAACAAAGGCAAACCTCTTCAATCACGTTGGTCAAACAAGAGGGAAGAAGTCCCTCCTATGAGAAAGGAATGAACAACATAGTACAGTTACAAAAACCATTGCTCTTGTTTACAGAAAATCGCCCAGGAAAAGAATTTCCAAAAACCAAAACATGTCAGGCATAAATTCAAAACTACACAGCCCACTGTTGTTTATGCTTTGGGGCCTGAAAGTTGTCCTCGGTCTCCAGCAGGAAAAGGATTTGTTTTGTGTCCCTGCTGAGTGACACGGAGTGTGAGCTCAGAGCTGCACCCCTGGGCAGCGCAGAACCTGAAAACATGAAAGCTCAAACTTAAGGCATCACGTTGCCTGCAGGATTCCTGCTTTGGGGCTGATAAGGGACAGGAACTGCATGACAGGGTTCACTTGTGGAGGGAAAAGGGGTGGAACAAGATAATTGGGAAATGCTGGCCCGGACAAGTGGCTGTGGTGGCAAGCAGGAGGAAACTCTGCTTTGCCCCGTTCCCGCAGCAGCAGCAGCACTGCTGCCCTGACTCACTCGAGAGGATCGATGACTCGTACATTTTTTACCCCTGACTTAACTCTTGCAAGAACCCTGGAAACAGCAAAATTAGCACATTTCCTTGATATTCTGGGGCCTTTGACACTGCAAAACAAAGATCATTGACTCAGTTTCCAGCTGGACCAGGCTCTCGAGGATACTGGTAGGACAGAGCTTCTGCAGCACTTCCCTCTTTGAGTCTCCTCACCCTGACTGAAGTGCTCAGGCACACCAGAAGGCAGCTCTGTTCTTTATTTTCTTGGCAGAAGTTGCTGGTTTATATTTAAAAGGACTACTCTGGAGCTTGGAATTTTAATTATTTTGAATCAACTTTTGATTAAATTGTTGGTATTAAATAAAGGATTCATCATCTGGAAAAGACCTTTAACTGGCTGGGAATAACTGCTAGATAGTGTGTTCATTTATTTCAGTTTCAACCTGCTGCTGTTGGACTTTGGGTTTGTTTTCCTGAAGAAGCACTGGGAGGAGGGGCACATAAATCAAAGTTTTATTCTGAACTAATTGCCTCGTTCTGAATTGCTTAAAACATTTCATCTTTTTTCACTATAAAATTTCAGGATAGAAGGATCATTAACATTAAAGATAATACGAAATGCAAAAGTGTTTGTTGAACGGGAGATGGAAGCTTCTCTTCATATGATACTTTATTTTTCTTGTTTCACAGCTAAATCTGGCCTGTTGTGGCTGGCTGTGATGTAGCAGCACTACAGCCAGGAGTGGTTGGTGGTGAGCTGCACCCAGTGTGCCTGAAGTTTTTTTTTCCTGATTGTAAAAAAGGGTATCCTCTCCCAGTAAAAATAAATTACAGCAAATGTGAATTTTATTAGCCATCAGTTTTTGCCTGTGAAAGAATACAAGAGCTAAGAAAACTTAACCAGAGACATTTGAATGTAATTGGAACATGTGACAGCAAAACGGTCACTCCTATTACAGCAGACAGGTAAAAATATATTTTTTATCACCCCATGTGGAATTGAACATCCTCAGATCCATGACAAATGCACAGTTGGAAATGAGGGGTGACAGGCTGACCATTTTCTGCCACTCATGGTTATTTTTCTTCTAGCAATGTGGCTGAAGATCTTCCAGGAAGTGTGCAGCATGCCTGTTCCTCAGCAAAAAGCAGCATTCCTGCCGTGCTGGAGACTTCGAACAGCCCCCAAACTGCTAATGCACCTGCTCAGCAGTGTGCTGAAACAGCAAGAACGAATAATAAATGCTTCTGCCTCCTTCATAACATTACCAAACCCTTCTTTCCTCCAGGAAAGTTTACAAAATCCTGTGCCCAGACTGGCCATAAAAATACCTTACACAGGCTACAAGAGAACCCTCTGTGTTGTAACAAAGGCCTTAATTTTTCTTTCTCTTTGCCTTGGACTTCCCAGTCCTTTGTATTTATTTATAAGTGACTTCCAGCTGTACCCCTAACAAAAATTCACTGATCTAAAGATTTGATATGTAAGGTTCTGGTCATTACATTTGATTAAATTTGTAAAGCTCACCTGTATGAGAAGTGTGTCTATAAAAGAACAATCCTAGGAATGTATAAAACTTGTTTTGGTAAAATTTGAGTTGAGCAAGTTTGTTGGCCACTGGGTTGGAGCAATAGCTTTTGGTTTCTTTTCCCAGCCTTGATGTTGAGGAACTCGGTTATATTTTGAATCTCGGCTTTGTTAAGTACTTTCAAACTTAATAGTAAGGTGTTATTTGTGGCTGCAGCCATTACAAGGCAGATACTTTCCAAACACTCAGGAAATTCCTAATTCAAGTGAGAAAGGAAGGAAACAGGAAAAAATTTACAATTATGCCAGATCTAAGGAACACAAATAACACACCAAGGAAAGGAGTGTGAGAGAATTCCCTCTGGGAGGGGAGCAAGGCTGGTGCCTGGATGTCCTTCCAGGGCTCCAACATGAATGGATCATTCATGGCAAGTCTCTCTGTGGTGGAGAGAACACCGGGCTCCCTTCCCCAGTGGAAAATCTCTGTAATTCTGTCAGGCACTGTGTCACCTGTAATTATGCCCCTGTGCTCTTTTATTAATTTACACTCCTGCTTTACTTTGCTTGTGTCCAAGCACATCCATATTATGATGCAAATTCACCAGCAACATGAAGGCCAAGCTCCAAGTAAGTGTTCCTGAGGGAGTTTTTGTCATACCTGTTCAAATCACGAGTCAGGGAGAAAAAAAAAAACAAACATTCAAATCATTAATTTAACATGTTAGTACAGATCTGGGTTCATTAATAAAATACCAACTTGCTGATGACCAAACCGGTGCAAACCTAGGTTTCATTTACCTGTGTGAGAGGTTTATTTCTCCCTGTGCCTCTCCTGGAACTTCCCATGGAGTAAAATTCCCTGAATAAGCATGGCTCTAATGCAACCCTGCATCAAACAAACTGAAGTTGGTATGTATAGACCACTTGGCTATTTCCAAAGAAAATAAACATGATGTTGGTCTTAATGTGTTCAGCAGCTTTGTTTCTTAAGGGTAAAGAAAACGGTGTCTTTGGACATTTCCTTTCATAGGATTGCAATTGAGGCACTACAAATTTTGACTGTTTTGTCTCAGAATAGCGATTTCTTTTGTAAGGGTAACAGTTAACTCCTGTGTTTGTAATTTCAAGAAACATCCCACAGAACCCCGGAATGGTTTAGGTTTGAAGGGTCCTTGAAGAGCATCCAGTTCAAGCCCCTGCCATGGGCAGGGTCACATCTACCCGCAGATCAACATCACACCTTCCCTTGGTGCTCTGGCACGCTCGGACTTTCACCGTGTCCCAAGGTCCGTGCCAGGGAGCCGAGGGAGAAGAGGCACCATGAGAAACGATCCAGGGATGGCCCTGCCTCTCCTGTTTCAGGCCTGTTAAAACAATGCCCCTCTCTTCTCCCCTGGCAACCAGTTCCAGGAATTACCTGTGGTAATTTTTAACCGTTTGTAGCTGGAATTGATGCCCCCTGGTTCCTTTTTCAGGGAGCTGGTGAGTTTAATGTTGACCAGATCTGCTCTCCCTGCACGGTCCTTAAACTTAATCCTAACTGGCTCTGGCGAAGTTGTTTCAGCTGGTGGCCCTTTAGATCTCTTTCTAGACATTTCTCCCTCTGCTGTAGTCGGTAAAACAGGAACAAAGCTGCTGCCAGGAGCACGGGGCAGCCGTGGACGCTGCTCCCGGGGGTGCGGGCAGGGCGCCCTCTGCGCTGCGCAGCGCGGCCGGGTCAGTGCAGACCCGCAGGGCGCAGCAGCGGCTTTGGCGCTTCCCTTCCCCGCTGTGCCCGCACCGGGCCGGGAGCTGCCGAGCTCCACTCGCTGTCGCTCCCTGGGCGGTAATGAAACCACTCTGCCGCCGTAAAACCAGCGCCGG
>WBMY01006043.1:115539-195330 GCA_013397315.1 Donacobius atricapilla | reverse complement strand
TCAGCCGGCCTGTCCCCGCCAGACTTCGCCCTCCGCGCCCGGCGAGCGCCGCGGCTCCGCGTCAGTGCAGCGCGCGCGCTCGTATCTCCCGTGTTATCCCGAGTTATCCCGGGATGTCTCCCCCCTTGGGCGCGCTTTAGCTCGGCTCAGAGCTGCGGGCGCATTTGGTTCATCCCCTATTCACGAAGGCCATTTACGCTCAGCTCCAGAAGCAACCACTGTCCCTTCTACTGGCGCTACGCGAACCACTACGCAAACCGCGTACGCCGCCCGCCCCTCGCACTGGCGCTACGCAAACTGCGTACGCCGCCCGTGAGGGGCGCTGGGGGGAAGGCGGCGAAATGGCCGCGGGGGCAGCGGGGAGGGAGAAGGGGCGGCCTGAGGCTGGCACCGGGCGCTGGAGAACCTGCGGCGCTCAGCGCTAGTGCCCGCGGCCGCTCTTCCTCGGTAGCTCCGGGCTGCGGCCGGCGGCACCGCCGGGGAGCGGTGACCTTCCCGCGGGTCCCACAAAATGGTGCCCGCGCCTTCCCCCCCCAACCGCTTCACGCCAGGGGAGTCCTCTCCTGAGGCTTCACGATAGTTTTTTTTCCCTTCCCTTAAGCGTGTCCAGCTGAATCGGTGCTTTTCCATCAGTACAGAGTGAAAAATAAGAGCAGAGGCATTCATTCTTGCAGTTTGGGGAAGGCCCCAGTTACTTGTGTTGGGCCTCCCTCTACTACAAATTTCCCCTGCTTTTCCCATCTGGTTTGGGTGGGGGTTTTTTTTGCCCTGTATGTAACTAATCTGACAGTGACTCCCCTGTTCACCCTCTCCCCACGGCCAATCTGCTCGTGAAAAATAAGCTCAGTGTTGCCCAAATGCTGCCAAGTAAAGGCTGTGCATGAACATGGGCAGCAACTCCCATGCAGGTAACATTTTATTACAATTTAACACCGAAGGGCAAAGAAGTACGAAATATACGAGGGGACGAGGTAAGAATCTGGATTTTGGCCGAGTACGGAGTCAACGTTGCCAAAAACAAATCACCAACGTCTGTCTGTTTCACTGCTTTAGAGCGAGTATTTCTAAGCCGTGTTAGTTTCAAATCCCGTTCGGGAATTAGATGGCATTCCGTTTAAACTCAGCCGGCGTTATCACCTGCGTGTTTTACAAACGGAAGGGCAAGATGGAAGGGGTTGGCACCGGAGCAAGCAGCAGCTGTGTAAAATCTGCAGCCTCAGATCCGCGGGAATGTGAGAGCAGGGGGAGGCTGCAGCGCTTTCAGAGCTCATGAGGGTGTTTGTAAAGAAATGCCACATCATGTGGTAGAGTCCACGTCCAGAGTTGTCACAGGCTTTTTCACAGATGTATTAGGCAGCAGGGTGGCTTGAATAAACTTCGGCCATTCCACACTTCCCTCCTGGATACAGAACAAGCCAGAACTCTGTGTTTGTACGGGGGACTCTGCCCTGGCAACCACAGGCACTCAGTCTCTCCCATCTGGCTGGTCAGCCCAGCTTAGTCTGGCCTCAGTTCCCATTTTCTCTTCTGTTTCTCTGAGTTTGGTGCAGACTGAGTCTTCATTTCTTTTAGCCGTTCTAGAAGGATGTAGGAAATTTTGTGTAGAGAGGAGTCTTCTGCTACTTTGTGCAGGCAAGAATTCCAGTTAATGTGCCTCCATTCACATCTGGATTCTCTCTAATCCACACACTGCCACTGCCCTGCGCAGACCAGTGAATTCATCCTGTACCCAGTCCTGCAAGTCAATATCTAAAGCTTTTATTGAAACCTTTATTGGCACCTACATCTCTGTTAGAAAAAAAGGATTTTAGAGCAATTTGAAATCATTACCTGGAGGCAGCTGGACTTTTTGTGCCACTCTGACCTGGCCTTCATTCCCCACGCTCTGTTCTGGTCGGGGTTCAGGTGTGCAGCTTCACGATAGCATCCATCCACTCCCTCACTCACCTTCCTGCCTCGCTTCTATTTTTTCCCGTGGAGAGGCTTTTCACAGCTATTTTCAGCACAAATGTTTTTGAATGTATCATGAAGTGTTTTGTAATTTCTCCATGGTTGCCACCCAGCAATCATATTTTTTTAAACCCCTTAAGTTTCCTTTGAGATGGGGGAACTCATCTACAGGTTATTGGGTTTTTTGTTCGTTTTTTTTGTTTTGTTTTTTAGCAGCAGAGCAGGGACTTCTGTTGTAGCTACAGCCTTAAGAATTGGTATCTTGAGAAATTTAAGAGTATCCCTTTAATGGAGGTAAGGTCGAGCTCCCGAGAGGAGTTTGGTGGAGGCCCTTGGTATCCAGTTACTAGGAGAAGCCCAGTGTCCTGATCTCGCTGGGTTAGAGCCGGATGGGGTTATCCAGGACAGCCAGCACAGCCCTGCCCGGGTTTGGGCTCGGGGCCCGCGGCTGGAGCCTGTCCCGGCCCATGGATCGGGCTCCTGCCACCCCGGCGCCCTCAGGAGTTTTCCCCGCGGCCCTGAGGGGAGCTCCCGGCCCCGCCCCGGCCCCTCATGGGCCCGCCCTAGGCCCCGCCTCCGCCCCGCCTCGCCCAATCAGGAACCTCGCGGCGGGCACGCGGGAGGAGTTTCCCGAGCAGCCTCGCGCCGCCGCGACGCACCGCCCCGGCTGAGCTCTTGACCAATGGGCGACCGCCTTACAAAGTTCCTTTGCGCGGCCGCAGAGAGCCGCGCGCTGATTGGCCGTGGCGCCGGCGGCGTTTCCGGCCATGCTGCGCCGGGCGCGATTGCATCATGGCGGGACGGAGGTGAGCGTGGGGCGCACGGCCCGGACCGCGCCGGAGCCTCGGCCCCTCACGGCCCTGCCGGCCGCGGTGCGCTCATNGGGCGGTGCCTTTAGGGTGTCCCAGGGAAGCGGCGGCTCGTGGGCCGGCAGGTGCCGGTGCTGTCACGGCGGCAGCGGTGTCCGGCCGGGCTGGCAGCTTCCCTAACGCTTTTGACGTTATGAGCTCGTGTTTTGTGTGCGCCACGTGACGTTCATGCGTGTGTTTTACTCCCTGGGAGCTGTACAGATTCTTTGCTTTTTCGGCAATTTAGGGGTTCATACAGTAGGTACTTATTAAAGGTTTGCCGGATGCAGGGTCTAAGACTTAGCAAGCCTTGGTTTCATTAGTTATTTGTACCAAGAGCTTAAGGTCCCTTACAACGTGTAGTATGTCTCAAGCATTCCCCTCAGCATCCTTTTAATAGGGGGGTTTGAAGAATGCACCCTTTTTATTGCTGCAGGTGCGCTGTCTTTGATGTCTCCAGCAAACGTGTGCTTCCACACCCCGGGAGCCTTTTGGAAGCTGCAGAAAGCATTTTTATATTTTTATTCCGTTTGGGGGTTGCATGGTTAGAAAGCAGCTGTCACGTAATAGAATTTAGTTGTCACATAAAAGCAGCGTTCAGTAACTCAGCTGACACTAGTTTCTGAGTTTTTATAGTTCAAAGTTATTTCAAGATAACCTGGATTTCTTTTTTCACAATGAAATGTTACAGTTTTAACCAAGATAATATGATGATGACAAAAATTTCTTAAGCCATCAGAAGATACAGTGCAAAACTGGCTCTTGCATAGCATGAAGTTTTTGTATCTAAAGACAGGATTAAGTGATGAGTGTGCTTGTTGCTTTAGCAATGTTTTAATTAGCTTTTCAGTATTAAAGGAAAACCTTGGAGGGGGACAGGTGGGCTAATGTTGCAGTTTTATTCCCTGTATAAGACACCAGCACAAGATTTTCGGAAGCAAAGCTTGTTCTGTGCTTCAGCATTCTGTTCCCATCCATCCATCCTTTTGTTTTAATCTTGGTTGTTCCCATCCCTTGTAGAAATGGAGGATTTTGATTATCAGGTGAACAGTTTAGACTGATGTTACCCCAGAACAGTACTAAAAAGGCAGAAATGAGGTGCCAGGTGCGTATGGAAAACAGAGCATTGGTCAGCTTTGGAGAAGGCAGCTGTAGGGGGAGAAAGGAGGGTCTTTGTCTTTGGAAGGAGCTTTGCTCTATTTTACAGAATAGTTTGTGGGACAAGGTGACTGGAACAAGAGCAAGAGACTGATCATAAACCCCTGGAAATCAGAAACCTTTTGTACACCTTACTTCAGATTTTCTCCGTCAACAAAATATCTTGAAATCCACTTTGTTTTTCTCATGTATCTGATGTGTGGAAAGTACAAAAATATTTCTCAAATATGTGTTCACTTCATTTGTAGTGGTGTTTTAATTGAATTTTTATTGGTTTAAAAAAAAATACTATTTAAAGAGGCACACGTGAACTTGCTTTTATGGTTCTAATGCATTTTTTTTTCTTGTAGATGAGAAGCCCAGCTTAAGTCTCAGACTGCTGTAGTAGTCTTCAAACTTTGACACCTTTGCTAGTGAATGTCATTATCCTCTGGAAAAGTGAGTTTACTTAAAACCTTGCTTAATGGTGCATTGTCTTGAACTCTAACACTTCTTGTCAGCGGAAAAGGAATAGAGAACCCTCCTTGTGTTTACTGATCTCCGTAAATTTGTTGTCTGAAAGTATGGTTTTATTAGATGTGTTCGTATAATTTCCGTAATTTGGTTTGTGATGTTTTTGCTCAGTCTTGTGTTCAAAGTAATGAAGTTGTCCTTGATTATTTTGCGATTTAAAATACCTAGACTGCTTATAATGAGCTTTTTCTGTGCTGTAGAGATACTCATATGTCTGTCTATGAAATGATTGTTAGATGTTGGCTTTTCTTCTCAGCTGAGGTTGAGCCATGGTGAGATGTTCCGTGTGCTTTTGCCTTTTATGTCAGTCTGTTTAAAATTCTGGTTTGTAACTTGGAAAAAATAACCGGTAGTGATGGTTGCATGTTAATCCCCAGCACTATTTTTCCCCCCTGCTTCTGCTGCAGTGAAGCTCTGATATTGCTGGGGGTGTGTCTCACAGTAGGACACGAAATAGATTGAGTCCATAGAGCTGTCAGAAGGGAAAGAAGGCTTTAGTTACAATCCCAACAGTTTCTTTTAGAACACGCTGTGTAAAAAGGTCTATTATTGCTCCATGGCACTGACACTGCTCTCTGTTGGTTCAGGAATAGGAAACAACCCCTGGGACAGTTGTTCTGGCAAAGGGAACACTGTTTGCTGAGCCTGTGCTGAGAAACGGAGAGAGATGTTTTGAAAAGAGAAACTGTTGGCAGCTTTCCCTTGGGAAAGGAGCCTGCAGTGGCTAGCAAGCTGAAATTCAGGCTCAGAAATATGGAGCCCAGAGGTGTGGATGGCTTTGTGCCCTGTGGTTGCTGGACACTGCTGTGCCCGTGCAGTGCCCCAGTTGGCAGAAGGGCCCACAGTGACTCTGTGATTCATGCGGGGAGTCTGTGATCCGGGAGCAGCCTCCCCAGCCCGCTCACAGGCACAGCCCAACGCCGAGCCCGCCCCTGCCTCGCTCACACACGCACAGCCCTGCCAGCTGGCTGCTCTCCAAACCCCCTGCACTGAGTGCTCCTTGGGAAGGGCTGGGCTGGAGCTGAGTAGAGCATGCAGATCCTAAAACCTCAGGTCAGCTGGCTTGGGGGAGGTAAAGGCTTTAAGGCTGAATTCTTTAATCATTTCCATTGTCTCTGTGATCAAATCACTGAGAAACTGTGGGCTTGATATTTCTGAGCCTGAATTTTAGCTTGCTGACCATTGCTGGCTCCTTTCCCAAGGGAAAGCTGCCAACAGTTTCTCTTTTCAAAACATCTCTCTCCATTTCTCAGCACAGGTTCAGCAAACAGTGTTCCCTTTGCCAGAACAACTGTCCCCAGGGGTTGTTTCCTATTCCTGACCCAATGGAGAGCAGTGTCAGTGCCATGGAGCAATAACAGACCTTTTTACACAGCGTGTTCTAAAAGAAACTGTTGGGATTGTAAATGAAGCCTTCTTTCTCTTCTGACAACTCTATGGAGTCAATCTATTTCGTGTCCTACCGTGACAAGAAGCCGTCAGTGCCTTGAGGCAGAATGGTGAAACCTCTTCTACAAGTTGTGTGTAGAGTAACTCATGGTGCTCAGGCTGGTTATTTTGTAAAATACATCCAGGCCATGTCCACGTGTTCCTTGTCAGCCCCTGATTTCCCCTCCAGATGCCTGTGCATCAAGTTGTGGGATTCTCAATTATAATAATATAATAATATGATAATGCTGAAGGGTAATTTGGGTCTATTAGTGCAAAGAATGATTTGTCATGAATACAGAAGTGGTGAAATTGGTCTGTAGCACATTTTTTCATTGGGGTTCAAGCCTTGAGCTGGCAATTTTTGTGGTGTTCTGGGTTCCATTTTGGAGTGTTTTGGAACTTCAGCTGTAACTGGAAGAATTATCTTCATGCATTTGCCTTTGATGCTGCTTTATGGTTAGTATTTACAAACCTGAGTAAATGACAAGACTCAGGCCTTGTGCCATTGCTTGTAATTCTGTAATGCTGATTGAAGCTCAAGGCTGTAGTAGCTACTTCTGCTCAGGAGCAGCAGCACTGAAGTGAGAGAAGGAAGAACCCTTTTATTCTCTAGCATCCTCTATGACAACCTTCATAACCAATTTTCTCCTGTTAGGGAGCTGCTGTGTTAAAACACCCTTATTCCCCAGAGCTTTGTTTAGTTCTTGCCGTGGCATTTTATTGAAATCTGACCCCTTCCTATCTCATTGCAGGTCTGGAACCAGGCAGCTGTTGTGTGTTCCTAATTATGTTGAGAATTCCTGTTCCCTGTGTTGTTTCTACAGCCTGGAAGTGGCCCACTGGGGCTTAGTTTTACTGTACTTCTAAAACTCATGTTCACCTTTGCAGTGTTTTTCAACTGTGCTCGCTGCAGTCTGGCTGCTTTCAGGGGCATCTGGGATTGCTGGCACAGCCTGATGGAAAATGCTCTTTTAAACATCTAAACAGTGTGAATAAATGTACAGTGAAAAGGAGCCCCTTCTTCAGTAATTTAAAGTGCAGCTCTCTGATACAAACTGATGCTGAAGGGTCAGTTTGAACTTGAAAGCTTTTCCTGAAGAAAAAAACCCCGAACCTGTAACCAAAAAATAATGTACCCTTTGACTGTTTTCTCTGGGAAACAGAAATTAAAACATGATAAAAAAGGGAACAATCATAGTTGAATGAATGAGGAATCGTTTTCCTGTTCCAAAACTTTGGTGCCAGTCAGTAAAAATTAGGCTTTTTTAGAATGGAGTTCTGCAATGATTCAGGCTCTTTGGGAAACTGAGCTTTGGATTGGTGATATGGATTTGAAAGATGTAAGATGTATTTGTGGAGTTATTTTTTCTCACTTCTGTTCAATATGTATTTTTGTCTTCTTGATCCTTGCTGGGAAAGAATGGTTCAACAAGTTCCAGAAAACATAAATTTTTCAAATGAGGAAGAGAAGATATTGAGGCTCTGGAAAAATCTTAATTGTTTCAAGGAATGCCTGAAGCAATCAAAGAACAGACCTAGGTAAGAAAATGTTAAAAGCTGTAGCAACTGTGTGGCAGTGCAGGGTTGGCTTGGCTGTAATTACTCTTTGTTTTCCCTTGGTTCTGTAAACAGCAGCTGCTCCCTTTTCCAGCAGCAGGCCTGGCTCAGGCTGCTGTCCCTTTGTACTTCCCTTGGTGAAGAATCAGCAGTGTTCAACCAGTTGCAATGAACCTGTAATTTCCTGCCTGGTGGGTTTGTAAGAGAAATGGGGAGCTAAGCAGCGAGCTCCTCCTGTTGTGGAGCCCCGTGCTGGGGTGTTCCATGGGGATCCTGGCAGAGCTGGCAGTGGCAGGAGCTGAACAGGTTGGAATGTTCCCTTCAGCCCCGCTGGCAGCTGGCTGATGATGGAGGAGGAAGGGACGGATATTTCCCCAGGGAAACACGAGGAGTATAAGCATAGAGCCACCCTGTCTGAAGGCCTGCTGCTCTCATGAGGGATGTTTGTGTTGCAGGTTTAACTTCTACGACGGCCCCCCGTTTGCCACGGGGCTCCCCCACTATGGCCATATTCTTGCAGGAACCATCAAAGACATTGTGACCAGATTTGCTCATCAGAGTGGTTTTCATGTTGACAGAAGGTTTGGCTGGGATTGCCATGGCTTACCTGTGGTATGTGTCATGAATTTACCTGCAGATACTTCTGCTGGTTCTTCTTTCCCTGTTGTTCCCTGCTTTTCACTCATGTTTCTGTTGCTCTTATACCTGACATTGTTGCTAAAAGAAGAATGGAATTTCCTTGTCCAGCGTATTTCTCTGGATTTTGTGTGTGGTGAGTTCAGGAGCTTCCTCCTGGTCACCTGCACTCTCTTCATTGCTGTGAACCTGTGTTTATGTGGTACATTTTTCAGAAACTGTTTTTTTTTGTTAATTTTTTTAAAGATACTAAAGAAACAGTGATGCCAGGTTGAGCCTGTGAAATCCCTGCCTAGGTGCAGCTCTCATGAAATCTCAAAAGATTAAAGGAGGCCCCTGAGCCTCATTAGGATAACATAAACTATCCAGGGACATCCTGAAAGCTTTTGATAACAACAGGATGTTTTGTTTGGTTGTTTTCCATGCTCCCAGGAATATGAGATTGACAAGACTTTGGGCATTAAAGGGCCAGAGGATGTGGCAAAGATGGGGATTGAAGCTTACAACAAAGAGTGCAGAGGGATTGTGATGAGATACGCGAAGGAATGGGAGGTGAGTGAAGGCTCAGTCCCTGTTCTGCTGAGCATTTCTCAATGTGTTTGTGCAGAAGAGTTTCAGGTGGGGTGGACTTCATTCTTTTGTCTGATTATGCGCATAAATCTCATGTCTTCAAGCTCCTGTGTTTCACCCTGTGATCCTGAAAGGGCAACAAAAAGAGCACCATTGTGGCTCGGAGCAGAGACTGCTGTGCTGTCAAGAGGAGGTTACTTGCAGGTTACCTGGAGCTCAAAGTGTCTAGTGAGATATTCTGAACAAATAATAGATATGTTGAGCATTGTCTCTTTCTTTGTGTCTTCTCTTGTATAGAAAATTAAAAGATCTGTCTTCGGTTTTCAAATGGAGCCATTGAAGAACATTAACCTCTCTGCTTTTCTGCTCCTCCTTCCCCACTGTCTTTTCATTGCCAGAGGGCAGGGCAGCAGCTT
Source organism: Donacobius atricapilla (assembly GCA_013397315.1). NCBI lineage: Eukaryota > Metazoa > Chordata > Aves > Passeriformes > Mimidae > Donacobius > Donacobius atricapilla. The sequence continues at coordinate 186,251 of WBMY01006043.1, read as the reverse complement.
GTATTTTTGGAAGCACAGAAATTCTCCCTTCTGGTTTTGTCACAAGAGGAGTGGGTAAACCCTCAGTCTTCCCAGAGAATATTGGTGTCAGCTTTGCATCCTGGGAATTCAGGGAGAGTGTTGGTGTGGTAAAATCTGAAGAATTGTAGTTCTCTAAAATGGTTTCCAATAAAGCTTTAGCTTAACCATCATTTTTTTCCCCTAGGCAGAGCAGTCCTAATTATTTTAATTTTTCCTCTTGCAAAATTTCTTCTACTTCATCACGCTCCTCTGCATGTTTCTAGTCCTGCTCATTTCTTTTCATGGAAATAGCAGTTTCTTACTTGAGTATCACTTGCCTCTTGCCTTTGGGAGCATTTTGAAGTTATGACCAGTGTCTGAAGAAACCAGAGCTGCCTTGGGTAGAGTAAATGTGGCCTAAACCTCAGTGAGTGGCTGGATGAAAAGCAGACTGTTCTTTTCAAATTACACTCTGAAATGTTGTATTTCAAACCCATCATCTGTAGTTCTTCATTGCTTTTATGAATAAAAATGGTAAGATTTATTCTGGTTTGTTGTGGTGGTTTAACCCCAGCTGGCAGCCAAGTGCCAGTGAGTGGAGATGAGAACAGCTTAATTCAAACAAAATAAAATATTATAATGCTGCTAATGATAATAATAATAGTGAAAGAGGAGAGAGAGGGAGGAAGAAAAGCCAGAAAAACCAAGTGATGGCCAGCCTGTCTCTGCCCAGTGATTCACAGCTCCTGGTGAAGTCCCTGCTGTTTCTCTGCTGGGCACAGTGTCCTGTGCTCTGGAATGTCCCTTCAGGGGACAGGATCTGCTGTCCTGGCTGCTCTCCCATCCAGCTCCTTGTGCAGCTCCTGGCTGGCACAGCCTGGGAAACCGAGAGCTCCTTGCTTAGGGCAAGCACTGCTCAGCAGCACCTGAGCCAGCAGTGGGTTAACACCATTTTTGCCATCCTAAATCCACAACACAGCACTTGGACAGCTAGGAAGAAGAAAATTAACTCTATCCCAGCCAGACCTGGGACATTTGTGGTTCATTTTCCATACTTTTTAACTTGCTGTGCTTCAGCAACTGGTGTTTTTGCAGTGCTGGTTAGTCCAAGCACTTGATCTTTTGGGTGGTGAATGGACTTTGTATTTTGTTCTGTTCATAAACTTGTGCATATATGTGTGTATTTTAGATGATAAAAATAAGGATTTTTAAAAAATACCTTTTGACTTGTAATAAATTCAAATATTTTGGAGCAGTGCTAGGAGAGGAATTACCACCATTCCTGTTACATAGATTGTTTATTTTCTGCTTGGAGTGATTAGCAAATATTTGAGCCTCATGAAAAAATAGAAAACGTTCCTTGGCTGTGAGAGTGCTTAAAATGCTGAGACCAAACATAATGCTCCAACTTTGTGAATCCTTGTGCTAATCAGTCCTGGGCTTAGATCCGAATGGATCTTACTGGTGGAACGTCAGAGTGACTTACAGGTCAGGATGGACAGTGATCCACGTCAGGAGCTCAGGTGTTGTATGAAAACGTGGAGGTGAGGGAATGAAGGTGTTTTGTGTTCCCTTTGCTGGTGTGACATTCAGTGTGGGCTGTGTGTGAGAGCTCCAGGACAGGTGTCCCTGACTTGGCTGCCTGCAGGGCTGGGCTTTGGGTGGCTGTGGGATCCCACTTGTCCCAGTGAATCCCACAGCTGCCTCATTCCCCGTTAGTGGCTGGCTCTGATCCTGGGCTGTCCTGAGACAGGGGCTGGCACCTGCCCCTGCTGCTCCCTCTCTGGGCTCTGGGGAGTCAGAGAAACCAGTTGGCCCTGGAATAGTGCGATAACTTGTCACGTATCAATTTCTTTCAGCATTTGTCTTCAAGTTACATAATGTTTTCATGTAACTGAAAGCTGATAGATGAAGTCTTCTGGGTTTTCACTGTCTCTGCAACAAGCAGTCTTAAAAATAGAAGTGAGACCACCGTAATGAAAAGCAATTTTCAGGCATTTGAACCTTGGCTGAACCTTGAGTGATCTACCATTTTTATTTGATGGATGATCCAAGTCATCTATCGTTTTTGCTGTGTTGAACACATTTGCCTGTTGTATGGCCTTGGTTTTAAATAGCCATGCTGGTGGTTTCATTCCTTCCTTACCCATTTGGAACTATTATCAGGCTGAAATATTTTATAGATGTATTTCAGTGAGATGGGACAAACACTGCACTTAAAAACCCGGCTGATTTTTATTTTACAGAATAAGTATTGGTGATGTATCCTGATGATGCATTGTTAAAATGCCTTTCAATCTCTGTGTTTGTGTCTTAACAGTTTAGTGTTACCAGATTAGGACGCTGGATTGACTTTGAAAATGACTACAAAACTCTTTACCCCGAGTTCATGGAGTCTGTGTGGTAAGTGAACATGTATGACTTTATGGACTTGAAATGTAAAAAAGGCTTCACTCATTGCAAACATGTGTTGGTCCATGTATCACCAGAACTGTTCTGAAAATGCCAAATGCAGATAAAACTTTAGGCAGAGTGATTAAAGTGATGTGAAATCTCTTGATGTCCAAGTGACAGAATTAATTGTCCCATTTTTTTCCTTCTCCAGGGTAGCAGGGATTTGCCAAATAAAGTGTGCCAGCACTGCCTTTAGTGAGCCCTGAAATCTGACTGCTCCATGTGAACTTACAAGCAGTTCTGAAGATGTGTTAATATGTTCCTTGGTTGGTTTAGGGCATTACCTTCTATCTCTGCATTCTTGATGTTTTTCACACTGTCAGCTGTAAACGGGCAAAGCGTCCAAGCTCAGTTCAGCTCCAAACCTCTTCTTCAAGCCTGAATTTAGAGGCTGTGAATCGGCTGTTATCTTTTTCTTGGCAGCACAGTTTGACAGCTGTCTTGGACTCCTGGTATAGAGCTTAATAAAGTTTGGGGTGTTTTGCCAATGTATTCAGGGTGCCTGTTGGGATTTCAAAAGACAAGACAACCTTGCAGGTTAAGGACAATCAGATTGGTTTAACACAGTGAAGAAATGGCAACTGTGAGTCCTTTGGGTGACAGAATGACAAGGTGAATTGCAGGGAGACAAAAAGCCATTGAAAAAATCAGATTTTGTGCATAATGAAGTATTGAATATTCAGTAATATTAGCTTTACTAATCAGCTTTAATTATATAGTTAGTTTCATACAGTTATGACAATGGATTGACAGACCTTTTAGGTGTCCCTGAAGCCGCTGCAGAGGGTGAAGTGCCGGTGAGATTTCAGTGAGCTTTGGAAAGATGGTGGGAAGGCAGCAGATAAGTTCAGCTCACTCAGCTGAAGAAACCCTGCATAATTACAAAGCCAAAACTGATGAGAAACCTTAATTCTGTAACTTACAAAAATACTCAGTGGCACCTCAAATCCTGTTTAACTGACAGCTTACAAACCAAACCTGCCTTGAGCTAGCTGCAGGGTCTCTCTCAGCAGCCCAAGCCTTTTTTTGGTGGTTTGCTTCTCCCACCACCTCTTTAAAAGGCAACTTCTGGTCTTTCACCTGTGTTACAGAGATCAATTTCTCTAATGCTTGCTTTAATACCTGTGAAATGATATCGATCTGAAAACTCAGTGAGACTTCAGGAAGTATGTAGGCAGACAACATCTTAATTTTAATACTTTTTTTTTTTGCTTCCTGATACTGTCAAGTTTCTGTTAAATCGTGTAATGAAACACATTTTCTGTTTTTAAAAATAGGGGGTTTTTTTGGAAAGTCTCAGGGCTGAAGGAGATAATGCTTAAAGAGAGCCCTGTCACTGCAGTGAGACTGGCAGGGGAATGCACAATTCCCCTTTTGGCAGGGGAATGCACAATTTCCTAAAAATTAAATAAATTGGATGGTTACCCAGGTAGGCATCAGACCCACAAGGTGTTACTGAAATTACTTTCATATCCATCAGGAGTGTTAATTTGAGCTGTAGGTTCTAGCATGCTTCTCTCATAATTGATTCCATTTTTTCTGAGCTCCTTTTGAAGTTACTTTTAAAAAATACAAAAATTTAGTGTCCAACCATGTACAAAAGAGAAACTGCAGCTTAATTTCTGCATTGACTGCCCTGAAGACCATATTGGCCTGTCCAGTGGTTTCACCTTGTTCTTGTTCTGTCTGTGGAAGTACAATGCTGAGTTTAGGCCCAGAAAAAACCTGGTTATGAAAATGGTAGTGGGCATGGCAGCTGTAGGTTTGTGATTAAAATATGGTAAAGAGTTTGTCTTAAGTCATACAATCAGCTAAACCAGTCTGTTTAGGTTGGTTTTTTTCTGGTCTATAGCTCTTCCTGCAGCTCTGGAGCGGCCTCAACTGGAATTTCTTTGTGACATGTGGTGTTTTCTCCTTGTTTCTGTTGAGTTCAGTGAGGTAGTTAAATACTTGTGATAAATATTTGCAGTGGTGCCTGATTTGATCCAAATTATTTAGCTTGGAAGTATTTAGGACTCAGACGCCAAATACATCTGTTGTACAGTATCTCTACAAAACATGATTAATAGGCTCAGAATGCTAGAGAACATTTCTTTTTCATATTTGTAATTGTTCTGGTGGAAATGACTGCTTTGGCATTTTGATGCTATGTCATATGATGAGTGACTAAACTGAGTTTTCAGCCTGCTAAATTTTGACTTGCAACAAAACATTCATTGGTAGAGTTGTGGTATCCTGGCAGAATTTCTCAGCGGATGATTGAAAGTTGGTGTCAGTAAGAGGTGGTACTGCCCTGGTTTTGCATGTTGAGATCCAGTCAACTCTGCACGTATTAAATAAATAGAACTTTTAAGTTCTAATTCTGTGCAGTTTGTCCTGCAGCCAGCTTGGATCTCAGTTAAGAAGTGCCCTTCACTAGAACAGTGCAGAGAGTGATGGTTTTAAGCTGGCGTGGCACAACCATGAAATGTGTTCTTGCCTTTTTTTTTGTACAGTCATAAGACACATCATCCAGTGAAATGGAGAAGGCTTTGATGGGAACTTAAACTTCTTACTGAGGTGGTCTGAAGGAAACCTTTGGGAATTGGAATAAAAACTACTTAGTGAGGTGGTCTGAAGGAAACCTTTGGGAATCGGAGTAAAAACTACTTAGTGAGGTCTTAGTGAGGTGGTCTGAAGGAAACCTTTGGGAATTGGAATAAAAACTACTTAGTGAGGTCTTAGTGAGGTGGTCTGAAGGAAACCTTTGGGAATTGGAATAGAAACTTCTTAGTGAGGTGGTCTGAAGGGAACCTTTGGGAATTGGAATAGAAACTTCTTAGTGAGGTGGTCTGAAGGAAACCTTTGGGAGTTGGAATAACTGTAAATTCCTGTCTTCCCTGCTGGGTTGGTGCATAGGTGTGTGCTGGGTGTGAGTTTGCCCCTGGGGCAGCTCTCCCTGGGCTCGGGGTGGGATGGGGGGGTGGCTCTGCTGTTCCCAGAGGGAAGGCAGGGCTTGGCCTCTCCTCCTGCTCCTCTGCAGGGTGGCTTGAGCAGATTGCTGTCACCATCTAGTGCCCAAACGAGCAACTGCGGGCTGAGCCCCTTGGAGACGGGGCTGAGCTCCCCTGGGTGCCAGGGAGAGCTGGGCTCCCCCCCGACCTGCCCCGAGACAGGCCCAGCCCTAGGCCTGAACCAGAATCATCTCAGAACAGATCTCTGAACAGAAATGCTCCTAATAGATTTCTAGAAATAGATTTCTCCTAATAGAAATCGCTATTGCATGCTGTGTATTCCATGAGGAATGATTCTCTGGAGAGATACTGGTGGTCAGAAATGTGGTTTGTCCATTTTTCCATGAGCTAGCTGTATTTTTTCCCTCATTCTTGTATTTCGCTTTTGCATTAAGTTCTCTAGTCCCGTTGTTGTTACCTTCTCACCATTCCAATCTTGTATCTCCTCAAATTTTCTGGTATACAGGTATTCTGCATTTCTGGCTTGATCCAGAATCTCTCAACAAACACACTGCTCCAAAGATTACAGCTTGGAGGGTAGACCTGGAGCAGGATGGTCTCTGTATGCCAGGATTTTAAAGCTTTCAGTGGTAGTTGAACACAGAATTTGGCAATTTCTGTACTCAACAATTCCTAGGCCCTGGAACACAGAAATACTTTTTCTGACATCCTTAAGGAGCTGTCTTTCCAAGATGCTATTCTAAAGATGAGTTGTGTTTGTTACTGGAATTCATGTTTCACTTAGGTTTATGCTTTTTGGATTCACATCCAGTGTTTTTTGAGTCCTTTTTGCATTTTGGTTTTTTTTTGTCCCTAAGAATCTGTTTTTGATTGTTGCTTTCATTTTGATTTCCTTTGTTTATCAAGTGTTGTCCATGGGTTGTAGGAAAACCTTTTCCTCAGAAGCTCTGCTTCCCGTGGTGCTGTTCGGCAGTGTTTGCTGAACTTTAAAATGAGAGGGCTTCTTACACAGCATGGTGTGTGTGCCTGGATTTGTTTGGTACATCTGCAGAGGCTGTAAAATTGCCCTTTTATCTTGATAAGAACTGATGTGAGGTCACACGGCAATAATTTTGTCCATTCACCTAAAGTACCATGGATATGTTGAAATCATAGACCTCTAGATCCCGTTGTCCTAATGCCCACAGAACTGTTTACAGTTCCTGCTGTTTTTTCTTTAAAGAGACAAAAAGAGGGGAAGCACTTGGTGTGTTTGAAAATAATTTTCAGTCTTGGGTATGAGTTAGTTCTCTGGGAAGGCTGGAGTTCTCGTTCTCTTAGAAAACCCTTAGATGCTGATCATTGCAAGCAGAGCCCCTTGGTCTCTCAAAGGAATGGCATTAAGAACTTGGGAAGCTCCAAGATCAACCCCTTCTCTCTGATGTGAACTGATGTGTGTTTGAGAAGTGCAGCTCGCTTTTTGCATGCTGAAAGATTTTGGGTTCTGTGTGGGGTGCCAGGGGTGCTTGGAGCGCTGCACTGACTGTTTCAATGTCTTTTGGAAGCCAAAGCTCCCTTTGCAGGAGTTTGTTTGTATCCATGTGGGGTTTGTGTGCTGTGTGTGTGACTTGCATGAACAAATGTCGCAGGAAGGTTCTGGGTTTTGGGGATTTCTGGGGAGAGCGAGGCTTTGGTATTGACTGGGCTTGAGCTTCATGACCCTTGAGGAATAACAAAACTCTTACCACTTTGGAAGTTAAACATTCCTCGCACCTTTAGGGATCGGATTCTCTCTTAACAATAAGCTGCAATATGCATCTTGAATTTTACCATTTCCCAAACTGCATTTTTCTTCAGTAAAGGTCTCAGTGCTGCTCCCACAGCCAAGAGGATGCAACTAGATATATTTATGTTTGAGGAGAAATGTAGCAGAATTAGAGGAACTGGATTTAATTTCTCACTTGCGTGAGTAAATGTTTTGTTTGTCACTAGAAAGGAGCTCTGTGGTTTCCTTAGATTGTTTTTTTTTCAGAAAGCACTGCATTTTCAATTTTGGCTTACAAACCTGGGGCCCCTTTCTTGCAAAGTGTCAACATTTTTCAAACATAAGGATTAAACCATGTTTTATGAGGTTACTGTCTAAAATATTATGATGACTTTTTAATCAAATCATGATCTCCACCTGTAGGGCACTCTCACTGTTAGAACCATCTCATCTTTGGCAGGGGCCGTGTTTCAGGTGGGCACTGCTGCAGGGAGCTCCTTGGGAATCATCTCTGGAGCTCTCATGATCACCCACCAGCAGCTCCCAGCAGCTTTTTTGCTAAGGGGAAACCCTTTCACGTGCTTTTCAAGATAACAAAAGAGCTTCTGTAGCGGTAATGAGGGCTGTGGCATCAAACAGCAGTCTTGACTCAATTATAATTCTATTTATTCTGCCTGTGTGAGGTGGCAGCTTGTGACCAAGTCCAGCTGAGTGCTGGTTTGGCCTGTGGGGAGCTCAGGAGGGATGTGCTCTGAAGCCCGTCCTGGCTCTGCAATGGGATGGGATTGCCACAGGAGGGAGATGCTGGCCTGCATTGGGAGCGTGGCAGCTCCACGTAGTGCTCACCTTTCCTGAGCAGCTCCCTGAGTTTACAGCTATATTTACAGCTGCATTAAATATTCAGTGTTTCTCTGAGTAGTTTTTGTGTGCTGTTAGTTGGCAGTGTTCTATAGAAAGCCAAGTGGAGCCTTTTTCTATAGGTGTTTTAGCTGCTGTTTTTGAGAGGCAAATAGAACACCTTCAGCAGGAATGCTGTCACTTGTCACAGGCTGCATTAATTATGCTCTGAGGGGGTAAGCATACATTTAAAGTGATTTTAACTCCCACAAAAACTTGTGCAGTTAGCCAGCTCAAATTTATGTGCTGAATGCTGATGAAACTATATTCAGGGATCGTTTTTATAAAAGACTGATCTGGATTTATGCGAGTCTAAGATGATAAACTTAAAATCTCCACTGTAAAATCGACACTCACTGCTATGTTTCAGATTTGGGTTGGGGGTCAGGCAGCCACATGTTGCCTGTGGGTGACATTTCTTGGTTGAACAAGGTTTCTTTGGGGTTGTAAGTTAAGGCATCTTTGTAGGCGTGCACAGCTCTGAGAGACTCCTGGCTTTGGCTCCTCTGTGGCAGAACTTGATGCTGCTGAGGGTCTCAGAGGTTTCTTCCATCTCAGACTTTGGATTATATAATTTTTCTGTTGTTACTGACTACTCATAGGAGAGTTTTGGACTTTTTCTAGAGGCCCATGGATGAATCCTGAGTGGAATGCACATCTTTTCTGTGTGACATTCTGTATTTTTTCCAGCTGCCTCATCTACAGTGTAATTATTCTGATTAGGGCTCCACAGGACTTCCATGTCAGCAAGCCAGGGCCTGTCTTTTGATATTCTTATTTTGGGCCACAGATGAAATCAGAGCAATAATCTACTTGTGCTTTTTTGTTGAAGGTGATAATTTCAAGCATAGAAGACAAGACACTTGACTGAAATACAGGTCCAGATTCTCAAGCACAAAATGACAGCCTGCAGAAAAAAAGTGCTGCTTGCCAGGATTGGGTTGGTTGCTTAGCAATGAGCTATTTATCTGCAAAGGGACCCAGAAAAGGGATCAGGATGGTTTGAAAACATAGTTTGAATAAAGGAGCTTTTAAAGTCAGCAGAGTTTAACAGTTTTTCTGTGAAATTCAAAATGACGAGGCTCTGCAGCAGCTCTGATTTGTGAGTGGAAGTTGGCAGGATTATTTAAGGCTTGCCCTCTCCTGCCTTACAGCCTGCAGGCTGTGCACTGAGTGTGCAAGTCAGTGAGACACCAGAAGCTGATGAGTGTTGATGCTCCTGGAGGAAACCCTGGGGAATTCAGGGTTTGCCCATGGCGTGGACACCTTGGGTTGTTGTGTGAAGTGTTTCTCTTCCAGCTTCCATTCATCTTGAGCATTGACTCATTTTATCACTTGTAATATTAAGTGCTGTCTTGATTATTTCAAGAAAACATAAGGATGCAGCTATGCTACAGCTGTACTGATGATTTCCTAAGCAGAGCTAGACCTTGGTGTGAGACTGGGATCTTGGAGAGGATTTGAATTCAAAGGAGAACATTAAATTGCAGCACCATAAAACCGAGTTCATTCTTTTTCATGGTTAACTGTGCCCTCCTGTGGAAAACGCTCTCAGATTATCAGGATTTACTTGGGGTGAGTTGCAGGTGGCTCTGACCTGTAGCTGTCTCTGCTGTAGCACTGGGTTGCTGCAGCAGAAACTTAAGATCATGTGAGAAGTGAGCAGCCATGTCACTACAGCTCCTCTCTCAATTATGGCTGATTTCAACCTTGTTAATTGTTCAAATTTCAGGTGATCTTTGTATTCAGGAAATCTGAGAAAGTTTTTAGATGGAACACAAATGCATATTGCTGATTAATCTGTGCTATGCAGCCAGTCCATGGAATACCAGGCTGCTAGAACCAGCTAAAGCTAAAAATCTGCTAGAAATGCAGTTGCGATCAATTATCTCTTTGCCTTTTGACTTGCAAATATTGTTTTTAGTTTATGGTGGATTTTTTTCTAAGAAGCTGTCATTCAGAAAGAAACTCCAGCTAGAGCAGAAACCCCATTTTGCGGTTTGCTTATTTATTACATGTGAAACACCAAGTTATTCCTTGTTCCTTGTGTACTTCCAGGTGGGTTTTCAAGCAGCTCTATGACAAAGGACTGGTCTATAGAGGGGTTAAGGTCATGCCTTTTTCAACTGCATGCAACACCCCCCTGTCCAACTTTGAGTCCCATCAGAACTACAAGGTAAGTTGCAATCAAATTTCTCTATTTTCTTCTGTTTAGATTTGAAAAGCTTTAGTACTTTTTGCTTGGTGGTACCTGAACATGTAATTACTTTCCAAATAGGTAGTAAAAATCTAGGTAAATGGGTAATTTTGATCATATTTTGCTGTGTTTGTTTGGATCACTTGATCTTGGACTTCTTCCTTAGTTACTGCTTACAGATGTTTTCAGTATAGACTTTATTTTATTGTGGTAAATTCCTCCCTCTCTGAGCTCTGAAGGTGTTATTGCAGTGGTGGATTTTTATGTTGAATTTTCAGAGGAGAGCTGCAGTGGTCCATATCTGTGCACATCTGAAAAGAAGAGGGTCTTTGTCAGGGTTTGAATCTCTGTGAGGGAATTCAGAAAGGAGTGTCAAAGACTCTATAGCTGTAGGATAATGGTTCTTCTAAGAATCATTAATTTAGGTTGGGAAACACCAGAAAATGTTTTACCTAATATAACGCAGGGTTTACTGTGGTTTATAAAATGTTCCTTTAAAAAATGAGTGGCAAGGTAAAGCAAGTGCAGCTTCTCACTTGCAACAACTCATGTTCATGTATGTGAAGGCAGAACTTGTGTCCCAATTTTCCAAATTCCACATTAGTTTGTAGATAGAGGTTTTGTATCCTTTCCAATCCTGACCCAGGCCTTCATATCCTTACAATGTAAATCTTTCACTTGCATTATTAGAGCAGAGAGGGAACACAGATTGTACATCTGGTCTCTACAACTTGCCTAAAAAGGCCAGTTTTCTGGCCAAAACCAGTGTTTGTAAAACAAATGTTTAAATAGACTTGGATTACAATGCAGCCCACAGATAGCAGAGATACCAGAGCTTTCAGTACGAGTGGTATTTATACTGAAGAAAAAGAGATTTGCAAAGATATCTTGATATTTGTGACTGTCTGACAACTGAAATAATTACTTTTCTTGTCCTTATTGACTGACATTTCACACAGGCTCAGATAAATGAGCATTCTTTAGAACAAAGACTATTTTGGAGAGTTTGTGTGTATCTGTGTTCTCTTTTTCCATAAACCCGAAGTTCTTTTCTTTTCTTGAGTCTTAATGACATATTTAGAAGCTGCTTCTTACTCTCGAACCATAGGTGAGTTTGGGTGGGATGCTGCTCTGCCACTCCATGCAAAAATGATCTTTCTCATGTGCTGGAAATGGCATTTGGAAGCTTTGGGTCTGTGAGCCGACAGGATTTATTCTTGGTGAGCGCAGTCATTTCTGGGTGTGAGGGAGCTGTTGCCTTTCTCACAGTGGAAAGCAGCCTTTGGCTGCTGTTTATTGATCCTCTGAGAATTGGGACACAGATCAGTAGCAATGAGGACAAGAAGCACCTTCAGAACCAGAGCTGGGTGTCCAGTGCCCCCCTGAGTTAACCATGCCAGCAGCTGCTATTGCATGAAACTGAAGAAGCGGTGTCTTCAGGTGAATTTTCACAGCTAAAACACCACACAGTGCCGTCACCTGTCAGCCTTTATGGTATTTTTTATGTTTTGCCAGTTGTTTTTATCTACTTGGTGAGCTCAGTGCTTCAGAAAGCAAAGTGAGCAGCCTGCAGTGCTGCCTTGCACTTGGTAGAGACAGAAGCCAGGGCTCAATTTCTGCCCGGTATTGAGCACAGGCCGTGGGTTATGTAATATTTATGTTTTACTGTTGACTGCACCAGATGTTCACAGCAAACTCCCTGTGGAGCAGCCCTCAGCTCCGACACAAATAGCTGCCTGTGCCATGATGCCATTAACTGCTCCACGATGCTGGATGGAAACCGCGGTGCCTCGCACGAGGCCACAGGACCAGTTTCGGGGCTTGGGGTCGGCGTGCACGGCACCCTCTGAGCTGGCAGTTAGAATTCTCTAGTGAAAATTTCACATTTGCAGGATTAGACTTGCTTTTACAAGCAGCTTTTCATCGTATGTGAAATGTGAAGTGACTGAATAGGGTTGTACTTGGCTGAAGGAAAATCTTGTTTTCGGGGGATTTTTTGGACTCCTTTGAAGGTGAAGTTTTGTAGAGCAGCTGACAAAGGTCTCCTTCCCTGAAGTTTTTTAGTCTTAAATATTGACATACTCTTGTTTTTACGTACCCCAAATGTTTCTCCCCCCTTGTTAACAACAGCTCTATTAGAGATAAATCATTTTATGTGGTGGCTGTTCTTCCTAATCCCTGGCTGCAGAAGAAAATGTGGAAAAGACTTCGTTTAGCACTATCTGAGAAATGGCTGATTTTCCTGACCCTTGAGATTGGTTCTAAACTTCGAAAATGGGGTTATAAGAGGTACCTAAAGGAACTGCACTTGTCTTTCTTTGGTGTTTTGGCAGCAAATCCCCCAAATCTCCCTGCTAATGGGAGCTTTCTACCCTGTGGCCTTGTTGGACTGACAGCACTGTGTAATGAGGAACTCAGTGGCTGGTGCTCTGGTCTGACTTTAATGCCTCTTCACCTTTTACATTGCAGATGAACATGGCATGTTAAATTGTTTTTCAGGACGTTCAGGATCCTTCAGTGATCGTGAGCTTCCCACTGGAAGAAGATCCAAGTGTTTCTCTTGTTGCCTGGACCACGACTCCCTGGACCCTGCCCAGCAATCTGGCCCTTTGTGTTAACCCGGAACTGCAATATGTAAAGCTGAGAGGCAAGTCTTGAGCACCTCTTCCTTCAGTGCCTGTGAATATGCACTTAGGTTTTGTATTTTAGACTAGTTCATGTTAAATTGACAGAACTTTTCTGGGGTTGAACCAGCGGTAGTTTGAAGGATGAGATGCACTTTGGATGTGGCTGATGATTTCCAACTGCTCTGCTCTTTATTTAACGTGAATTGAGAGGACTATTCCTTAAAAAAAACCTGATAGATGAAATAAAGAATAATAATAAAAAAGGGTGTGTGTATGTTTGTAGTCTTTATTTATACCTTCATCTAGAAACGCCTCCCCCCCCCCTTTTTAAAAAAATGAAATAGTGAGTCGGAATTTCCAGTTCCAGCATAACCTCATGAATCTGCTGTGTATTAAACATGAAATTGTGCAGGCCTTTGCAGTGAATGCCACGTTTGGATTTTCTTTCTTTGAAGAGAACTATGTATGTTTCAGTTGTCAAAAGTTGTAACATAAATTTGATCATCCTAAAAAGAAATACTGGGTATTTTCAGAAATAACTGCACTTGCCTGAGGTGCTGAGTTGCATGCCCCTGGCTCACTGCTGTGGGACAGTGGCCCTGAGTTGGCAGGGTAGCAACCTGAATAAAATTTGTCATTGAAGTTCGGAAATCTGGGGGGTTTGGCGTAGAAAATGAGTTTTCTTCATAACATTTCACTCTTTTTTGATGTTAAATTCCTTTGTTGGTATATACATCTTTTATGAAGAAATCCAAGCATGTAGTTGAAATAATCTCAGGAAGGCTGCATAAAGTGCAGTCATTACTTTACAGCAGAACAATATGGATTGTATGTAGTCATTGTCCATCTCCCAGTTGTTTCCCTCTGTTTCAGTTACAATTTACAGAAACGTCTCAATTGCTTTGTTATTTGACTCAGCAATAATAGACAAGGTATTTCTGCCTCTGCAACAACAAAACTGAAAATCAGCGGCCTGGGTTTTACCTGTGGTTTCTGTTTCAACTTAGTCTTTGCAAGGTCTTCCTTAATTGGCTGTGTGGGGAAAAAGTGGCTGGAAAACAGTAAAGGATTATTCTGGGCAGTTTTATTGTTACAATATCTTGCACATATTGAAAGGTTTCATAATGGTGCAAATGAGGGGATTCAACTGAGATTTGTGAAACTCCTGTTTTATTTTATGTTCTAGATAAAGCCACAGAGAAGATTTACATTTTGATGGAGTCCAGGCTGGTGGCACTGTACAAATCTGACAGTGAATATCAGATACTTGACAGGCAAGTACATAAATTACTATACTTGCTGGCTTTCGGTGTTTTTCTAGATCAGAAATTGAATGTTTTTAAGAGGATGGATTTCCCTGCATCTGTGTTTAGATTGCAAAAATCTGTGAAAGGAATTGAAATTTGCTGGAACAAATTTGTCTTGTATGTGAAGCTACAGCTAGAAAAAGAGTTTCATTGGGTCCTTGTATTGTGGTGGGGAAAAAAGGTTCCACAATCCACCCCTTTCCTGTGTGTTTACCTTAAGGTAAAAGTTTGAGAAAATGCTGGAGGGGTGGTCCAAATGCCACCTTCTACACGTTATGTAAAGATTTAAAGGTAATTGGGCGAAACAATCCCATTGTTTTTAGCAAATAAATATTACTTCTGTAATTAGTGGCAGTCATTGCTTTCTGCAGGGTGCTTATTCATCTTGATTAGGTGGAAAACTTGGAATTAGTTAAGAAGTCTGGGCAGAGGGTGCAGGTATTAAATTCTGTAGCTCTTTTAGACAAAATGTGGGTCTTGGCTTCTCTTAAACCATTTGTATAAACTAGAAGGCTGTTAAAGAGGTCAAACACAACAATTTGTTTGCTCACTTTATTCAAAAAAACAAACCAGAAAACCCTATAAAATCCCAGATAACCACAGTAATAAAAATAAAGACTAGAAACGTTTTTGAGAATAACACCCCTTCTTGACTGGCATCAGTTTTTTCTATTTTTGTCTTTTTATCAAGCAGTTGAAAGCTTTAAATTGAAAAAATGGAGGTTATTTCAGCTAAGCAGTTGCCTGTAATCATTAAATTAGGGAAACACAGAGCTGGAATGTTTAAGATGTTTCCTATTCTGATGGCTCATACTGTGACAGTTGAATAATTTTGTATTTCTGCATTGACTTCCCTCCTTCCCCCCTCTATGAGAATGCTCTTAATCTGTCACTTGGTCTGTACCAGTTCAAGCTGGCGCTCAGTTTCTAGAGATGATGTTCAGTGCTCTTGTTCTTCAGGCTTGGCTGAACTTCTGATCTCTGGAGTTTTTTCCTCCCCTCTGAGTCATCAGTGAAACCACAGTGCCAGGACACCACTGGGAACTTGGTTTTTGGTCTGATACTGAATTAACAACAACTTTCTCTTGAAGTGGTGATGAATCCTCCAGTTCAAGGATTTGTGCATGTTGGAATGGCCGCGCCAAAACTCTCACTGACGCGAAGACCTAAATTTGATCTGCTTGCTTGCTATCTAAGCTGGTAACTCTGCCCCCAAAAATTTGGCTTTGTGTGGCTTGTTCTTGACAAATTCATGTTGTATGTTCTTTAGCACTTCACTTACTCAAAGCTCTCAATCACTGGAAGTTGAAGCAGGTTGTTAGACTGTTCTCAGTGGTTTTTAGCTCCCTCAGTGCTTCAATTCTCTTGGGAAATACAGATACTCTGTTCCTTTTTGGTCTTTTAAAACCCCTTCAGACTGTCTCAAAGCGAAGCCTTCCATCAAAACCATTTTATTTTCTTCAGTATTTTTAATACATTTACTTTAGGCTTAAAAAAGGAGCAAGCTAGCCCATGTATTAAATTTGTTCCGTTGTCTTTTGCTCCCAAATTCTTGTTTTGATGCAATACTACAAATTTAACTTCAGTGTGACTGCAGTCATTCTATATCCAGGAACACACAGAACATTTTGGCCTTTTTTTGAGGTGTCTTTGTCAGAAATGGGAAGAGCCTGGTCTTTAAGGCAGTCATACATTTCAGGTGTTGTATTTATGTCCCTGACTAATGGTATTTCTAACACCACCACTCACCCCCTCAGTCTCTGATAACTTTTTAAATTTTCCTTTTTTTTTTAACCTCTGCCTATCTTCAAGGCTGCTAGCAAATCTCTTTGCAGAGCAGTATATTTTAATTCTTTTTGTATTAGTGCTGTGGTCTCTTTTCAAGCTGATTTCTTTTCTGGTTTTGGTCATGCTCCAGTTTTTCTGTTATGTAACAATTCATTTTCTCAAATGTGAAATGTGAGACAATTAAAAGGTATCTGGTGGTTGAATGGATCTGTGAAAGACTTAGGTCTATGAGTAAGTTTGTGGGAATGAGCTTCACCACTTCTGCTCTTAACATTTTTCTCCTTTAGCTCACTTTTAAATTCTCTGTCAGTCAGGCCCTTGAGGGAGAAATTGATGCAACTGAATGTACAGCAGGCATCAGGCTGAGGTCAGGGCATGGTCTGGTTGAAAATGTTCAGTGTCTGAAGTCCCCTGACCTGCCTGCTTTGCACTCATGGACTGGCCTGGCTGTATCACCCCAGTTTTGGCCATCCAGTGACTTCTTGTTTTATTTAGCAGCAGTAGATAGGACGTGATTGCTGAGCATTTCCCTCCCCTTGTGTTGGATTTCAATCCTTTGGCATATTAAACATTTAATTAATTCCCCACTGTTTTTCCTTGTTGTCTCTTTCTGGATTCTAAAGAATCCAAACCAGAGATTGCTGATCTCCTGAGAGTGAAGGATTGCTGAAGTGATTTTAAATGAGTCTTTCTACTATAACTTAGGTCACAAGAAGGCACCATTGTATAAATTTTCAACCTGAAGTTCAGGACTTTGACAAAGTATTTCAGATCCAAAATGAAAACCAGGAATGTGATCCACAACCTTTACCTTTCTCTGACTTGTGTTAAATAAGAACATAACTACTTTTTTTTTTTTTTTAAAGCCAATTCTGGTGCTTCACGTTCTGTATCTGAGCATTCCCACATCTCTGTGGCTGAGCACTGGGATACTTTTCTTTCATCTGATCCTGATTAAGCACCTCCAACATTCCTAAGGCTGTTTGTAATATAAAAATATATAAACCATCTGCAAAGCCGAGGCTTAAAATAGAAACCTCCTCAATTCCTGGAGGATATTGTGTGTGCTGAGCTGAGGAGTTGTGCTCTTGAACTTGGCAGTAAATGCTGCTCCAGGTCCTTCCTGTGCAGTGAAACAGCTTTGAAGGGTCCCCACTTTGAAGGAGTCAAGTGTTTTATGATAGTTTGACCATTTATTGGAGGTTGTAGATCAAGGACAGAGTAGGGAGAGACCACAACTGGGACACAGTCAGAGAGCCAGCCCATCTATTAGATTAAGTTATTTTTTTAGCTGGATTTTCCCCCTGAAATTGGTTGATTTAAGCTCTTTCAGGAGAGTTCGGAGTTGCAAATCCCAACCTGATCACTGCCTGTGTCAGCTGCTGTCAGAAGTGTGAAGGGAGCCGGACCTGCAGGCTCCATCTCTGCCTTCCATTTCTTGCCTGCCCCAGCTGGCTCCTCAGCCAGTCCTGTCTGTGCTGGATCATTCCCTGGGATGCCTGTGCAGAGTCTCGATGCCCAGTTTTAGGCTAAGGAATGAGGCATCTGAGCTTTCTATGGTGCAATACCCTGTCTCACAATCTTCTGTGCATAAAACTTCAGGTGTTTTGGATCATTATTTAGTTCTCTTGGACATGCTGAGCTTTAGGTCTTTGTTGTTATGAATATTGTGTTTTAACCAGAACATTCTTACCCAGCTTTCCCATAAGGAGCTTGTCATTAATGCTTAATTCCATTATTAATTTTCATTGATTGTTTGATTGCAGTCCATCAGGTACAAGTTGTTGACTGGTAGTAGAGATGCATGAAAAGACGTTGTTTTTTCTCCAAGTCTAAACTACCACAGAGGTGGGAAGTAAACTTAAGAAAATTATTTTCATCTTCTGAAATCAAATTCTGTCAGGGAGGTGAAGAAGCCAGTAGAAAAAAAAAAAAAAATCAGTGTTCAAGTTGTTAATTTATGTTCTTGTAAATCTTTCTCCTCAGGTTTCCTGGTATTGTTCTTAAAGGCAAGAAATACAAACCACTCTTTGAATATTTTATTCAGGTAAGATGAACCAGTCTGGTGTTTGATACAGGATATAAAGGGAAAAATAAAACCCATTTGGAGTATTCCTTGTTTATATTATAAAAAGATCTTAGGTTCTAATAACAAACTCCAGGTTGTATTAAAGTACCTTAAAACCCTACTGAAAGTTTGAAAAACAGTGTTGACTTTTTTCTCTACTTTTTTTTTTCCTTTACGCTTTAAATATACTCAGGATAAACACTGGATGATAAATAGAAGTTTGATTTCAGATTGCAGAGAAACTTCAATACATATTAACAAATATATATTAACAAATATTTTCTCATTTGCTCAGCTGGTGAGTGTTGCCTGCCTGCTTTAGTCCAGAAGCTTTGTCTTCCAAAGGGAATGACTGACTGGACCACAATCAGAAACATGTCATGTTTCCCACTAAAGCCTTTGCTAAAAACCTACTGATGTATCAGATTTATCTGGATGCAGCTTTTAAGCACTGCTTTAAGTCTGGCCTCACAGATGATAAAAGAAGATGTAGCAATAGGAGAGTGCGTAGAGAATTTTTCTATTTTTTTTTTTTTTAAATCTTATTAAAAACTGATGACATTTTTCAAAGAGGAGAGGTGCAGCACTGCTGGCCAGGCAGCTGTGAGCTCCTGTAAGGGATTTGGTCATTTGTGACACTTTCTGTTCTGAAAGATGTGCAGGAGTCAGCAAAGGTGGGAAAAACTCTGCAGGGAGCAAGGTCTGATATTCCTAGAGGAAAGTCAAACACAGCTGAGTCTGGAGAATTGGACTGTGCATCTGAGGTTTGGAATGGATAAGTTTTGTGAGTCCTGCTGTACTTGTAAGGAGCAGATGGGGTATCTGCAATTTTTTATTTAGAATGGAGATCTTATCTCAAAATATCTCGCTTCAGAACAAGCCAGACCTAATATTTTTGTAGCTTATTTGGTTCAGCTGTGACTGCAGCAATTTCTTTTTACTATTTTTGTTTTAAGGAATAGTAAATAACCTTTTATTTTTCATTATCTGTATACTGAACACGCTGAAAATTGTCATATCTTTTCTTAACTTTTTTTTTTTCTGGATTTTCTCTCTGTTTTTAGTTGGTATTTACCATGCTCTTGTTCTCTGGAGGAAATAAGGAAAATGTGTGACTATAAAAGCAAGCTTTTTTAAAATCAGAGGTACAGGGGACATACAAAAATGCAGGGAAACTTCTGTACCTCTTTTGGTTGTGTCCTCACGTTCAGGAGTGTATTGATTTGCAGTCTGTTAAGTACAGACCTGTGTGAAGATCTGTGGCTTGAAGAGTAATTGACTTGGAGGCCTTCTGGAGAGGTGTGAGATTTAATCATACTTGACACTGTAAATGAAGTACACAGGTGCCTGGGCTATGGGAAGTCATTAAGTCAGGTTAGGGATGTCACATTTTACTGTCTCACTGATTTTTGGTGCAGTTCTTTCCTCTTTGGTGTGGCTCTGCCAGGTTCTGAACAACTGTTTTGCTGTATGTATGTCAAGATGTATCTCTCTAAAACCATATTTTTGTGTTACAGTGCAGAGAAAAAGGTGCCTTTACTGTGGTAGTGGATGGTTATGTGAAGGAGGAGGAAGGCACAGGAGTTGTCCATCAGGCTCCCTATTTTGGTGCTGTAAGTGTGACCTACACATCTGTAAAGTTAATTTTGTCCAGCACACATTGCTTGGCTTTCCAGCTCCTGGGGTCTCTGTCAGGGTGATTGTTGGTAAACAATCTTGCCATTTGCTGCTTAAAAATGTAAGAATATCATGTGGCTGTGTATTCCCATAAGCTCTTCCACTTGGTGCTGGTGCTAGACTGGAGATTTTTGTGTCCCTGGCTTTGGTTTGTGTTGTGGTGTGTGAGCTGAACTCGTCAGTCTATCTCTAGAGTGTCATTGATCTCAGCTTTTCTTAGAGTCTGAAGTTGAGAGGGACTGATCTGTGGCACTGGCAGTGAAAACTGGCTTTGCTAGGTGATAATTTTGGTTGGGAGCAGCAGTTCTGCCCAGCACACTGCCCCTCTTCAGCATTTCAATTTCAGTTCTCACTGGGCTTTTAGAGAATGAGAAAATGCTTTCACTGCTTTTGTCCTGAGACTTTATCCCTTGGTGTGAAAGGATTTTGTTGCACTCTGTTCTTTTTTTTCTGTCTTTATATTGTCCCTTTCCTCAGTCTGTTCTTTTTTTAAGGCTAAGAGGAATAATTTGCCATGGATTTAATATTTCAGTTTTTAGACACTTGAAATAAATGCACTAAGTTTAGGCTCATTGTCCTTTTTGTAGAGTGTCCTGTCTACAGCCATTATCCAAAGATGCCCTCAAAAAACTTGCAGTGCCTAGCAATTAGCAATCCCTGGACCATGAGCTCTGTCATAATTCCCAGAGAAACTTGGCATTAGCAACAGGCCTCTTTGTATTCATGTGAAACAGCCCATCCTCTTCCGTCCTTTTTTCCCTGCTTTTTTCTGAAGGGTACATCCATTGTGGTGGTGTTTCCCTTGTCAGGATGATCGTTGACATGAAAAGATGTTCCAGCTTTATATAGCTCTGAATAAGGAAAATTAGAGTGGGCTGTGTTAGCAGTTAATAAAGAAAATGGTGGTGGCTGGTCAAGTGTCCTCAGGAGGAGAAATCCTCACACTTCTGCTCCTCAGACTCTCCCCTGGAGCTGAATCTTGGATGTTCCAGAGGGCTGAGAGTTGGTTTAGAGTCAGGAGCTCTTGCTGTGGGAGATGGAGGGAAGGAGAGGAAGAGGCTGCCAGTAGGGAAGGAGCTCTGGAAGGGGCTTTCCCTGGGCTGTTCTAAGAGTGGTTTGTGTATTTGCACAGTCTAGTTAAACTTGTTGGAAAGGTTGACTGGCCTCCTAAAGCTAGGATTATCTACCCTCTTTTATTTGATTTTTTTAATAAGCCCACTGAGTTTTGTAAACACAGAGGAAAAAAAGGTTTTCTCTCTGTCTCTGGGGAAATCACGGATTACTAGTAAAACTTTTTTTTCGAGGAAAAAACCTGAGAGTAACAGTTAAGTGCTTCACAGAGAAAAAAAAATACCTAAAACATTGTGTGAGGAAAAAGTGCACAGACATCAGAAACAAAACCTTGCAGTCATCAGCTCAGGAGAGGTTTGAGTAGGTAACTTCTGGTACGGGGGCCTGAGTCAATGGGCTGTGCTGCCTTCAGAAGGAAGGTTCACAGTGTGCCTGGCGCTTAGCGCTGCTGCCTTCTTTTTGGGGTGCGTGGAATTCAGTTTTGACAGCCCCCAGATGTTGCTGTTCGACACACAGACACACTTCGGTGAGAAGGCATGAGCTGTTTATTAAAAGATGTGACTCTACTTTTTATAGTATTTCTACAAAGACCAGGGACTGGGGGAGAGGATTGACACCTCTCCCCATCCCACTGGTCAAGACAACTGTCCATCAGCTGTCCGTAGCTCTAAAACAAAAAAATGTAAACTATCTAGATTAAGGAAAACCTTTCTTCTATTTATAACACCCGTGTGTGAGGAACTACCTAAGAACTCTGAAACTGTGAGACATACAGAGAAGGGTGAAAAATCAGAGTGACACCCAGATTATTTCTGTTCAGAAGAAAAGCTCCCAGAGGTCCTGGTGTAAGTTCAGGATTTCATTATTACTCAGTAGGCTCTGTACAGGATACTGGTGGTATCGTGTGTTGGCCTTTACACAGGCTTAGATGAAAGAAGGGAGGTGATTCATCCTGGCAGACAGGATTGTCTTCGTGGATAATTGGCTCCTCTGCGCCTTCCTGATGAGTTGAAGGTGAATAGGGAAGGAATAACTGGACCAGGACAGTCAGAGGAGAAGAAATGTAACACAGTCCTTCACAGCAAGCTTCGAGTCTTGTCTCTGTTCCTTCCCATCAATATAAGTGAGTCCCTTTGATAAATAAAGTTGGAAAGTCAGGGGTTTATTTATTTATTTATTTTAAATCCTGCTTAGTGGTGACATGTTCTGTATTACTGAGGGCTTGGTAATGTATCCTTCTCCAAAAAAATTGAAAGTAAAAATTCACCTTCATTTAGTTCCAGGTGTAGTTTCATTGTCTTGTGTCGTGCCTTTGCCAAATACAAGCCGGCACACCATATCAGAGCATTTCATTATTTCAGTTCAAAAGACATCAAAGCTCACAGAACAAGACTAACCTGTACTAAAACCACTGTAAACTCATTGTGCTTCCAGATTAACATGACACTTAAATTCAGCTGCTCAGGCATTTCATCATATGTAGATGTACCTGCAGTCAACTTAAACAGCTTTAGTAACACTTGAATTTGCATACAGATTTTTAATTTGCAATACTTCTAGTGCCTGCTCAGACTGTGACACACAAGTTTCGTAGATCTGTTACTGAGGCACTTTTTTTTCAGTACCTGACACTTTCAGCAAAAGTGATGTTGGTTTTTGCTAAGAGGTGCTGAAGGTCAACATTTGGCTTCATGTTTCTGTTGTTTTGTTAAAATTTCTCATTAAAAAGCTTTTGATTTCTCACAAATGAGCTGTTTAATAGTTTCTACGTATTAATTTTTTGTATTACAACTTCTGTGTGGAATGTTTTGAGGGATTCTGAAGAACAAGAGTGACTGCTTGGAAAAAACTGATGCTGGTTTTAACTTTTACTTGTGGATTCCTTGTACGTGCCTGAATATTTTCTTGCCTCGTGGTTACTGAGGGAAATCTTCATTCAATCAAATGGCAGGTCAGTCTGGAGAGCTGCCATTCACGTTCAGGCTGTTCAAAAGCAGGGCCTGACTGCGGCAGGGCAGAGCGGCAGAGCCCTTTGTGCCCCCTTGGCTGCAGCGGTGGAGCTGAAGCTCCTCTTGCCCGAGGTGCTGCCCAGGGGAGGGTTCCCTGTGCTGCCTTAGCAGGGCTGTGCGTGTGCCACACGGTGCTGGCTCCTGCTTCAAAGCCTTGAACAGCTCCCCTGCCAAACCAGGGCTGCCATCAGCTCTCTCATCTGGTCTGTATTTTAAATCCCACAGCTCCCAGCCCCTCCGCAATAAGAGCTGGGGAAAGGCCAGCAGAGAAGGGGCTTATCTCAGTCGTGTCCTGGCTGCAGGAGCCGGGTGACCAAGTGCAGGGGAAATAATTCTGTGATCCTTTCTGCAGCTGCTGGACCGGGGAAGAGGCTGTGCTCTGCTGGGAGTGCTGGAGCTGGAGGGATTTGTTGTTTCTGTGTGTAAAGCTTTGCTCCATGAAGCAGCCAACTTCCCTGGCTGTGGCTGAGTTTCGTTCTTGCAGAGTGCAGCAGGCCAGGAGCTGGGAGCCCCAGGGAGAGTGGGGAGAGCTGAAGGGCCAGGATGAGGCCACAAAGGACACAGAAGCCCTGCCCTGGCACCCCCGAGCTGGCTCACCTCTGTTGGGTAGGGCCAGGGCAGAATTCCGGGAGCTGTGCAGCGCTGCTCTGTGAGATGTGATTTACACTCTGGCTCTGCTCTGCTGTCCTTGGGCAGGCTGGGAGGGCGCTTGAGATGCAGCTCCTGTGAAACAGCTGCTCTGAGTATCCTGTAAGCCATTGCTGTAACTGGGTAAGATACAGATTCACTGTGACTTCAGACTTGGAAGTAAAATCTGAACTTTCCTGTCCCCCTACTAATTTTGTTTTAATCTTTTCTCTGATGCCATTGTTGTTCAGCCATGTTCAGGAAAGTCTGAAGCAACTCTTTTTTTTTTTTTTTTTTTTTCTTACTGCCACAGGAAATTAAAAATTTAAGTGGAGACTGGCCAGGAAAAAACCCCATGATGTTGTCCATGTGTGGTTCTTGGTCAGTGGCATTGCCTATAGGCCAAAAAAGATTGAGAAATACAGATTTAAAGGCTTTGTATCGTTAAGACATTCAGACAATGGGACTGCTTATGTGAAATGCCAGAATTAGATTGATTAAAACAACCTGCTTTCTAAAAAATGCAGTGTTGGCTGGGGAGCCGGGCACATCCAGGCTCTGGCTGGGACAGGAGCAGGATGGAGAGGCTGGCAATTCTTTTGCCTGAAGCTGACACATAAAATACGTGTGCGTATATGCATTGATGTGCATAGAAAAACATGAGCGTATCTCCTGTACTAGGTGAGAATCTGAAGAAATAATAATTTTCTGCATGAATAAAAGTAAAATCTTATAAAACAGGACTTCCTCATAAGTATTTGGGATTAGTGAACGCTTGAATATTTTGTTATTCTTGTCCAGTCATCACATTTTCTGTTTAATATTTAATTTCTGTTTCGAGGGATGGATATTTTACCTGGTATTTTGTATTCTTACAGCTTGCTGCTTGTCTCTTTTGCAGGATGATTACAGAGTCTGCATGGATTTTAATATCATTCAGAAAGACTCTGTGCCTGTGTGTCCTGTTGATGCATCAGGCTGCTTCACAGCAGAAGTGGCTGACTTCGCTGGGCAGTATGTGAAGGTCAGTGGGCCTGGAGACAGTAAATTCCTACTTTTTTCAAGATACATTTTATATATGGTAGAAATTTTCTTTTCTTTCCCTATGTGGGCTTGTTTTCAATGCATGACTGGTACCTAGATAAATTAAAAAGTGTTTTCACATATGCAACAAGGTTGGAATGGCTTCCAAGCAGCCGAGAAAAAAAGTTGAAATGCAAGTCATGTTGTGTGTGTGTAGTGAGAGGGCCGAGGAGTATCCTGTTTGCAGCTACTCCAGAGAGACTCTCACTCTCTGCTCCTTCCTGACAGAAATGGAATGTCCAGAGTTTCGAGGCACGTGTGCAGGGCCTCCCTCACCCCTGGGTGCCTCTGAATTCCCAGGTGCCATCATTGAATTTAACAGCCGGTTAATGTAAGGTGACCCATCAGGAGGGAGAAATCCAGCCCTTTCCCTCACCTGAGGGCTGTGTTGCAGTGCTAGCAGTTGTTGCAGTGCTAATTTTTCTGTCTTGCCAGTAGATGCAGGAGAATCCCTGGAAAAGGAGCCCGCAGGAACTCCACATTGCTCCAGATACAAATCCCTAGCAGGGAGTGCCTCTTCAACTCCATGTCCTGAGAAAACAAATTGCTTTTAGCCCTGCTGCTACAGTTGGATAGCAAAGCATGTTCCTGTAAACAAATGCAATAAAAAATTTTCAAGTCTTTTTCAATTAAGTTCAGGATTCAGTCAGCTCTCTTTCCTTCCTGCTTAATGCATTAAGACAAATAAGAGGACACTGTAGGCTCTGTGTTTAGCTTCTTGCTGGTAGGAATCTGAATTTAAAGCTCTTGGAAAATTTTCTTAGGGTACTGAATTTTTCACTCATAGATATTTGTATATTTTTTTCCTTAATGTCTTATTGACACTTGTATGTTCAGTAAATTGTCTTAAATTATCCATTTACAGCTTTCACTTCCAGCTTAGTGTGTAAATCCCAGTTAGTTAGTGAGGTATTTTGAAATATGCTTCAAATTCTGAAATTTAGTCACTTTGAAGGAATGTGGTATCAGGAAGGTTAAATATTATGTTAAAAGCACTATGTGATTTCCTGCCACAATATTAGAAGACTCAATTGTTAGGATATTAAATAATGTGGTTTCTGGTTTGTATTGGGTGCTTCAGAAAATTTGAATTTTTGCACACGGTTGTGTGGAAAAAGAGTTAAGGGTAAAAAAGGAGTGATGCTTTCATTTATAAATTTTAATTTATCCAGATAGCAGAGACACATTGAAGACACTGTAAATAAACAGGATTTGGAGAGCAAATTACTTTGCAAATTTAGTGTTTTACAGTGCCCCTGCAGGAAATGCATAAACTTGATAGAAACTTTTTGTGTGTGTGTGTAAATGCTGGGTTAGGCATAATTTTTTTTTTAATTAATTGAAGTATCTGAGACAAACCCTGTAGTAGCTTACTGGGTGAAATGTGTATTGCAAGGAAAATCTGTTTTTTTAGGATGCAGATAAGCACATCATCAGATGGCTGAAGGAGAAGGGCCGGCTGATCCACAGCACCACCTTCCAGCACAGCTACCCCTTCTGCTGGAGGTAAGCACAAAACCTGCCCCTGCCTGTGAGCTGAGCTTTCTAACGGAAATTCTTCAGGTTTCTCCCATATTTTCCCCCTCCCTTACTAAATTTTCCTGACAAAACTAAAAGTAACACAAACAGATTATTAATTTAGGAGAGCTCCAGTTTTGATTCAGCGATCAAGGAATTTTTTTTTTTTTTTTTTTTTTTGCCATGGATAAATTTCGCTGTAGTGCTGAAATTTAGTTTCTGTTTATGATTTTAAATGTGTGGTTTTGTAGTTTGTGTTGCTCATTTCTGGTGTAGAACTCCTAACTAACCACCTCTTGTAAAAAAAGGTTATTTTTTAAGCAGCTGAGTGATGGAAAAGGACTTTTTTTATACCCTTTGAACTGTATCCAAATAAGTATATCACAGAAGGTCTTCAGATGTTTGTGTTAACTCTCTGTATGTTTTGAATAAAGTGGCTAAAATACAGTTCTTTCCAACCTTGTAAGATGACTTATTTCTTTGAAAGAAGCCCAGTTGCTCAAAATGTGGAAACATCCCTAGGTGGATGTCTCTGGGGGAGGTCTCTGTGTGGAATTCTCCTCGGGCCTTCACTGTCAGTAGACAAATAAGTTTTAGTTCTGAGGAATACAGGCTAGACAGATTTAATCTAGAAATGAAGCTTGTTTTTATTAGTGTCCTCCTTGGTTTGAAATTACCCCAGTTGCTGTTGTAAAAAATCACCAAACAATATCAAATTAAAAAAAAAAGAATCTTCAATAATCCTTTAGTACAGTGTTAAATTCTTATTATGAGCAAAGACACACTTAAAATAAAATATCTAATTTAATTATCTAAAATGGCTTGAAGATTTTAAGTCCTATCTGCTGCATACAGCACCTGTGCTGAAATAACTGTGATAAAAGCTCATCTCTCTGTCTGCCTCTGACTCTGCCAGGTGAAGTGTTCTAGCAGGGTACATTTATCTTTAATTCATAGCAAAAATAACCTTTGCTTGCTCTTGAGCAGCAGCATTAGTTTGTTTCTAGCAGCAGCCTGGAGGAAGAAGGGGAATTGCTCTTCAGGTGTTACGTCCTTGATGATTAGGGACAGTTTTTGAAAAATGGCAGCCCCAAAATCAAGTGACGCTGGTGTTTTTCTTGTGTAGCGACTCAGATATCCAGTCATGGCCTTCTGAGACAAAGCAGGGATGCAGAAGTGCTGATTCTGTAGAAGATCCTTAATCCTGCCACTCTGTTGACATTTTTGTTGATTGATGATAAGTTGCAAGGCAGCACCTAGCAGCAAATTATCCGGTGGGAAGAGCCGAACAATGGATTCTACTTGAAAAGCTCATTTCACTGCCATCACAAATCAAACCATAATTGGAATATGCTAAAAGTAGAAGAGTAGTTCTTAACTTTGAACATAGTCATAAGTTATTTTGATTAATGTAAGAAAACTTTGAAATCAGACTCTTAATGTACTACTGCTTTTCCTTGAAACCAAGCAGTTGTTGGATCCTTGGGATGTTGAGAAATTTGCCTTCGTTTTTTACAGATCATGAAATCAGGGTCCTTCTCTGTGTAGTAATTTTCTGTCAGCTAAACTTCAAAATTCGAAAACCACAACAGCTTGGTAAGGACACAATAGATAGTTTTCAGTTGGAATTTTTCTTTATTGGAGCTGCTGAAAATGGAGGACGTTGGTCAAAACTGCTCTGTGCACGTGTGAGATCTTGGGAATCTGTGTCTGGGCAGCAGTTCAGCGACTGTTGGACGTGCCGGTTGGGGTGTCCCTCCCAGCTCGTGCCTGCCATTCCTTTGGGAAGCTCTTCCACTGGCAGATGTGTGGTTTGGACTTTTCCAGGCCAGTGAAGGCAAAGCCAAGAAGCAACTTTATAGCACAGGCTCAATTGTTGATCATATTGTTCCTAAATTGCAAGAAAACAGAATCACATCACAATTACTGTGATTTGGTTCTTCTGGTGTGTTTCTAAAGGATCTGTCTGTAACTGAAAACTGTTCAGTTGGGACAGAGAGGAATGGTTAGGCAGGAACTTTGTAAGCATCAGACTTTAAGGTCTGCTTGGGTTTTCCCCTTGTGATGATGGAAAACAAAACCCAACAATAGGTATTTCTCATTTGATTCTGCGGTAAAATCCAGTTGAATCTGGAGTCCTCAACCTTCTCAGCAGTCATGAGGGGCAGAAATGTGGGAGGTGTCACTGCTTGGGCAGATTTTAGGGTTTTGTTCTCTGCAGTCTCCTGCTAAGGCACTTGGTGGTACCGTGGGAAGAAAAATACTCAGGGAAGCTTTGCCCTCTCCCCTTTCTTGTTGCCTTCATGTTGGAGGAACAGAGCCCTGTGGGTGCTTGGAGTGGTTATCAGGTGTTAGACCCTCAGTGCTGGGGGGGAAGCCTGGGAAATGGTTCCCCTGCTTGGCCTTTGTCCTGGATCCTGCCTGCCTGAAGCCCTCATGGCCCTGGGGCTGTCTGCAGTCAGCCCCGCCTGCTGCTCGCTCCTCACAGGGCTGGGGTGCCACCATTGTCCCAACCTTCCTTCTCCAGCACGTTAAGGCCACGTGAGAAATTTTTCATATCAATTTTTTAGTCTCCTTGTTTCCAGTTACTCAAGATCTTGTGATGGCAATGGATCATTCTTCAGCACATCTGAAACTCAACACTGAAGATACTCAGTGAAATCAGAACACCTTGTAGCTTGGGGAATGCTTTCTTTTTTACTGGGATCTTGCTGCTGTGTGAGGAGTGAACGGAATTGTTCCCTTTTTTAGTTGTTAGGACTTAAATTTGTGTAGCAAACCATAAGTAGGTTTGCATTTAATGGATAGGACACAATGACATTATTATTACTTTGAGCTGTTGCCATTTCCGTTAAGGTTAGAGGAACTTTAACACTTAAGCACATTGAAACATACAGGTTATAGTTAAAAGGAAATGTCTTTTGAAATATAATGTTAAAAGAAACAATGTGGTTTTTATTATTGGGCTTTGTGCCGTGTGAGTTCAGCTTTTAAGGTCTGGACAACCTTTGCTCTGGGTTTTCTTTCTTTTTTGGATCAGGCAGGTGAACCTTTTGCAAGTGCTGGCAGAGTAGCAATTTTAATTTACATTATAATCTGTAGTACTTGGTGGATTTCAAATGTGTTCTTGCTGTGGATATAAGTAAAAGGAATTAAACTCTGCCTGTTTGTAGTGCTGACAGCACGTGGGAGATAACAGTAGTTTCTCAGGGTCTTTGCTGGTGAATTTTTGTGTA
Source organism: Donacobius atricapilla (assembly GCA_013397315.1). Classification (NCBI taxonomy): domain Eukaryota; kingdom Metazoa; phylum Chordata; class Aves; order Passeriformes; family Mimidae; genus Donacobius; species Donacobius atricapilla. Next base: position 156,994 of record WBMY01006043.1, on the reverse strand, counting down.
TTGCCAAGTTCTGAACCAGAGTGACTTAAACAAAAGTAATATTTTTAAGAAATATTTTGTGGGGTGGATTGATGCTAAAGGAGAATGAGCTTCTTGTCTCAGTGTTTGCTCCTCTGTCCCCATTGACAGATCCTATGCCGTAGGGCGCTTCTCCCTCTTCATAATGGAATAATGGGATGGATGTGAAGGATTAGAAAAGTGTGAGCTCCTTATAGTGACCTGTGCCCCCTGTTGGATCCCAGGATCCTTTAGAGGGATGTGCTGCCTGAACAGTTATTCAGGACCTTAAGCAGTTATTATGGAACTGAGAAATCAGAGACTGGGTTGGGACACTGCAGTCAGATGCTTGGAGAGACTGATTTTACCAAGTAATTTAGGAAATGGCTCAATCTGTGCTCTGGCCAATCGTGTTTTCATTTCTAAGCAATCCCAAGTTGTGAAACTGCTCTCCTCCCATATAGATTTCCTTTTATTGCTTATTGAAGTAAGGAATATGTTAAGATACATTTAAAACTTCTTTTATATGTTTATCTGGATTTCTTGCTTTCTCTCTTCTCCTGTAATGGAACTTTATTCTGGCTAGCCCTGGATGCTGTTACTTCTTTATGATCTGTGATTATTATTTTAAATGCAAATAGTAAAAACACAGCATAATGTGCCCTGGCTTTTCAGGCTCATATACACATAAAAAATGATGCAGAATGAGCTCATGTGGAAGACTGAAATATGACTCATTTTAATAGTTACTGAAGTTCATAATGTTGTACTATGTAGGAGCACAAATTTCAAATTCAAGTATTGTTTGAATCTCATGATTGCTCTTGCTATACAAATTCTTTGAATTACTGAGTTTGAAGGCTGTGAAATTTTTTTTCAGGACTGGATTTCAAAATAGTAGCTCACATAAGTGTAACAGTTTATGTAATTTAACAAACCAAACAGATCCCAACCTTTAACTGTGATAATATTTCAGCAGCAGTGAACTCAGTCTGTGGAAAGGGGACTGTCATGTGCAAAAATAAATATTAAAGAACACTTTATAAATAATGTAGCATTTATAAATGTTTTTGTTTGTTGTGTTCCTTCCCTGCACAGGTCAGATACTCCGCTGATCTACAAAGCTGTGCCCAGCTGGTTTGTCAGGGTGGAGCACATGGTGGAGAAGCTGCTGGAGAATAATGCCCAGTGCTACTGGTAATGTCTCCTGCAGAAATCTCTTTTATTCCTTTCCCTGGAGCTGAGGGGGTAGGGGGTGTGTGCTGCAACTCTCCAAAGCTATTCCACTGTTCTTATGCTCAATCGGCTTCATATTCCCACTCTTTTCCAGCCAGTGCTACTGGGACCAGTTCTAAACAGTGTTTTATCTCAGTTTTATCAAGGTTGAATATTTCCTAGTGATTTACAGGGAAATACACGACAGGATCATTAAAAGTGCCCTCCAGTCATGTTATGCAAACCTAAACAATTCAGAATAAGAGAAACTGCAGAGGAGAACCATCCTGCAGAAGCAAGGATGTGCTTTCCAAAAGGCTCCACCTGACACAGTAATAGAGGCAACTTAGTGCCGTGTATATATTGTTTCAAATTAAACTAGTTTTTAGAGAAGCTGTGAGTTTTTTTTCATCTAGTTACACGTTTTCATCTTATTACAGATAAGGTTGGTTACTTCATCATAGTTGCATTTGAAGAAAAAGTCCACACCCACTCTCCCCCCAGACACCCCCAAAAAGCTCAGCCCAGCTGCTCTAATTGCTGTAGGTAACCTTACACAGGTTTAAAGAAAAAAAATCTGGTAATGGCAAAAAATGAAATCTTGACCTGTATATAGGGAGTGTGAAAAATACTTGTGTAGAAAAAAGCACATGAGCTTTAGATAAATAACTTAAATGTATTATTAAGTGCAATAAAAGGGAACTGTTGGTGCTGGTAGCCTTTTAGGGGGTCAGTCCTGGATTTGTGGTGGTAGTAACAAAAGGACCTTACCTTCTGCACTTTCATGAGCTGCATTTTTATCTCCCTCCCTCTCATCAATCCCTGGGAGGCTGAGACCTCCCAATGAGTGAGGAAAACTTGGAGACTACAACCCCATTCAGTATTTCCATATGAGGGCTGCAGGGAGAGCTGGGATTCCACCCCTCTCCCACCACAGTTACCTCTTGTAAAGAAGGTGACTCAACCTTCAGTGAGCAATTACAGCTTGTGCTGCCTTTTTTCCATGGACAGGAGCTGGCAATTAAATTCTCTGCGAGCGGCATTTGTGTAACAGCTCAGGTGGTGCGGGCACTGCAGATCCTGGGGTCTGTGGGAAAAGTCAGTGATCCAGAGTAGAGCCTGCCCAGAAATGCTGCAGCCTGGCTTTGCCAAGCAGCACATGCCCAGTCTGGCTGTGTCAGGAGAGTTAAGCATTAGTAAGTGTTGTTTTCTGTTTTCCATAGCAGAACATACTGTGAGCCTCCTTTGGGGCAAAAATAAGCTGTAGAGGGGGTGAAAGTGTTTGTTCTTAGCTTTAATTAGCTTCCTCAAGATGCTTTCACTGTTGGGATGACAGTAGACCTGCATAGTTAATTTTCACATGAACAGAAGAAAAAAATGTAATGATCCTGTTAAGGAAGGGCTTGAATGGATGGGTTTTGCTTTTCCAAAAGCAGAGCTTCAAGAAAAAGCTGCTAAGTTACCTCCATTCATCCAGGAGACACTAATTAGTAAGAATTACTGATCAGTTTGAACCCTGCCCCGTGCCCATATTTGGGGTTTCAGTGGTGCATTTCTGAAGTGCTGAGTAGCGGGGATCCAAGTGGAGGCAAATTTTGGAGGTGCTGTTGCAAAGGTTGGGTGAGAGGAGCAGGCATTGACTTCATTTGGCAGTTTTCAAAATGCTTGGAATTACAGGAACCATTTGTCCTTCAGGCAGTTCCTGATTCTAAACACAATTCCATAATTGAATATAAAACTGATTCCTCAGGACTCCTCTTAAAACCATGTGTTCTTAGGGATTGTGGGAAGCTTTTTGTTGGGAATATAGCTACAAGGAGAGATGTATGATCACAGAATTATTAATAATAATATGTATTTCCAGTATGTGATTTCACAGTATTTTTAATACTGGGTAATCTTGAAGTTGGCTTTTAAAATCCAGCTTTTATAAAGAATAAGGGAACGTTTTGGAGGTTTTCTTCCTGTGTTCTCCATTGATGCCAGTTTTATTTGGGATGTGGCTTCTGAAGTTGGCCTTGGGACTGCTGGCCTTCTGCAGTATTCATTTATTTAAATTTTTGGGAACTCCATCCGTCCCAAAACCTACTTTTTCTGCTTTTGAAGAGACCTGATCTCTGAAAGTGTCACAGGAATAATATGTAGCTTTTAAAAAATTTATTTTTGGACTCTCTGGGGCTTCAGCATGTCCTGAAAATGAGAAAATTGGGGATGAATGCTTTTCAGACTATATTAACCTTTACAAAATGGGTTTGACTGTGTTGCTTTTTTTATTCCTGTAAATGACTGATAGGTATATTGTCCCTTAAGAATAGCTGCCCTCTTGATAGAGATCCTTTCTGATGAAATAGATTAAACATACTCGGACAAACTTCGCAACCTGATTGCATTTCTAATTAGTTTTTTAGTGAATTACCCAACTTATAAGGCCACAGTCATTCAAAATTTATTAAAACCAGCTACTCTATTTTCATTTTCCAAAATGAATTTAACTATCACTTCCAATAATGGTTACATGAGTAATGTGCCAGCATTTCTGTAAAACCAGAAGCCAAAAAACTCTCTACTCTGTCACATCCTTATTTCAGACTGGGAATTAACTTGTGTTGGATGCTGATGAAAATGCACAATTGGAACAGTATTTAGGGGGCTGTGCTTCAGCCTTTAATTGAAGTTCCTTACTGAATGTTCTTTACTGTGTAACTGAGATTATTTTAAAGAAATTTTAAATTAAAAAGGTTTATCTTGTGCTTGGCATTCAGGCACCCACTGCTGCTGTGTTTGAGATGAAGAGGGGCAGATTTGGCTGCTGTAAAATCCAGGCTTGTCAGACTTTGGCTTTCTATTCTCTTGATAAGGAGAGTTGGATGCAGCACCAAGGTGGATTGGATTTCAGCCTTAATTGTTGTCACCATCATTTTCTCGAATGGTTTGTTGAAAGAGCATTTTTTATGTACCCACAGGCTAAACCAGGCTACCTTAGATTATAATTACAATCTAGGACTAGTTCCTGTCATCAGTGTTCAAAGTTGGTGTAAATTGAAAGTTAAAAAAAATCCATAAATCCATACAATTTATAATGAGAATTCCAAACTACTGTAGCTCATCCTTCTGGCAGTGGATGTTACATTTCTGTTCTTGCAGACTGATAGAAAAGACTCTGTAGTTTGTATTTAAATACTGGCTTTGAACTATTTTTTTTTTCCCTTTCTTTCTTTTAAACCTCCCTCACTTAAAGTACTCCTTCAGTAACTCCTGGAACATTCACCTGTAACTGTTGCCAAGTTTCTAATGTTAAAGACATTGTGCAGTTCTGACATTGTTTGCATAAGATGTGCAGCGCTTGGACTAGTGGAAAAATGAGCATCAGTGGAAGGAAAGCAGTGACGGGAGACAGGGACTTCAAAGAAGCCAAACCTTTTGTTCTGGCATCTTCTCACCACTGAGGAATTCAGGTGCTGTAATAAAGAGCTCGATGGATGGTTGAAGGTGTTGTTTTCCTGCCTTCCATCACTTGAGCTATTAGTTCTTGCTGGAAATGCCCCCCACAAGACATTGTGTGAGTGAAGTTCAAGTGTGAGTTTTGCAGGCACTCCCTGCAGCTCCTGTGTGAGCCCAGGTCTCTTCTGTGTCAGTGGAGCACACCAAGCTTTGGAGAAGCTTTTGGTCCTGGCTTTTTCATCTTAGACCACAGAACTGTCTCCCACCTGTGGAAAGGGGAGATGTGATCAGGAATGATGTGTCAGAAACCCTGAGGCGCTGCAGGGGATGGGCTGTGGAGCCCATCCACAACAGAAAGCAAATGTTTATTTTACTGAGCTTGTCATTTTTGCTCAGATGAGGAATCTGAGTCCTTAGCAGGGCAACAGGATTTTCAATCAACAGAATTGTAGAGCAAGAGAAGAAAATCAGTGATTCCTTTTTCCCTTCTTCTGCTATTTATTTTTAGAAAGTTTAATAGGACATTTTCTTTCTTAGTTTCTTAATATTAATACGTTTCATTGGATCAGTTTTAAATGCATGGTGTGTGTAGATTTTTTTTCATTTTTTTCTTTTCTTTAGTATCACCATGCAGTTGTAACTCTTCTTTTTGAGTCATCAGTCACACTTTCCATACTGAGGAATCATGAATACAAATGAGATCCTCCCTCTAGTAGCAATTGTGATGTGTACAGCAACGTGTGGAGTCACTAGATGGCAACATTTCCCGAGGAAAAATCCAAATCAGTGGCATTGCCTACAGCAGGACGTGGAAAAAATTGCTGCAGGGTTAGCTTTGTGTTTCTCTAATTTAGAGAAGGTTTTATTACTGTCTGTTATCGACATGGTTGAGGATTAGAAGTGACTTTGGAGGCTTGTTCACTGGATTTTGATGGCTTGTCTTCTGCTGCGCCTTGATTTTGCTGTTTCCTCTCTGAGCCTCTTGTGCAGGTTGCTGATGGGGCCATGAATGCAGAGATACCTTTTCAGTCCCACTGAAGGGTCACCAAAAGCTTGTATTTTGCTTCAAGGAAAAGCTTGTGAAATAAACCCCCCAAATGCCAGTTCACTAAGCAACTCCAGCACGATTTGCTCGGGCAGCTGATAAATTCGTGACATAAGCAGCGTGATGAGCGTCTGCCACCGTCACAGGAATGCAGATGCACGGATGTGTGTGGCTTGAAATGGATCCTGAGTGCTGATGCCCTACAAAAGTACTTTGTGCCAGTAAACGTGAGAATATTCCCAGGAAAACACTGCAGAGGGAAGAAACGTGGAAGCTTCCCTTCTCCGTGGCTTGGGGTTGTTGGGAAGATGAGGAATTCCAGCCGCAGTGAGCAGGGTGCCTGGGTCAGGGCAGGCAGCTGGAGCAGGGCTCTCAGGGGGATGCGTGCCAGGGTTGGAGGTCAGGGCTGCGCCGCCGCCGCGGGGATGCGTCTGCAGCAGCATTGCAGTCGCACCACAACCTGCTGGTTGCCATGGGAACCGCGAGAAAAGAGGGAAGAGAAACACCGGGAGATCAAAATGATTGAAAGCGCCGTTCCTTTAGCCCCTGTGAGCGGCACCGTAAGCAGAGGATGCAGCGCTGGGGGTAGCTCAGGCTCGTGTGGGGTCTGTGGGGTTGCGCCGTTCCTGCAGCTCTCCCAGGCTGAGGAGCAGGGGCTGCTGCAGTGGAAATTCTGCCTGGCACACACTGACCTTTCCTCCCTTCCTCTCCCCTCCCTCCTGCCTCCCCCCAGGTTTAATTAGGTCCATGATATGGATTGGCGCTAATTAAAGTGTCAAAAGGGCAGGAATAGTTGCTTATTTTATCTCTTTGAATTAAAAACCATTAAAAATCAATTTGAGGGCATGTTGAAGGAGGCATGTTATTAGAGGAAATTAACATAATGGAATTTAAGCCTTTGTCTTCTAAGGGTTGGTTAATGTTTAAAAAGAAAGCCAAATTCTACACCTAAAATAACCCCCCCCCGTTGGTATGCTAGGAATTTAAATAAATGTGTACATATTTAGTTAGATGACATAGAATAACTACTTCATCACCTTTGGTGTTGCTGATACAGCTCGGCTATTTTCTGGAAGAGTAACTTTTGCAGACTTAAAACTGATTCCTGATTTCAGGTGGCACTTCAAGTTACCAGCTTGCCAAAGGACAGGACAGATCTGGGACCATCCTCTCAGAACCAAAGCTGTATTAGAGTTCTTAATCTGGAATTAGGTCCCCTAATTCCCACTACTTAAGGTGGTATTTTGTTTATCAACTTTATAGTCTTAACTCCTTTAATTAGCACTTACGAAGTAAATCTTACCCAATACATAAAGGCGCTGTGGTTTTGAAGGGAATATCTGCAAATATGAATAAAAATTAGCTGGTGAGAAGAAAGATGAAGAGTGAGAAGGAAAGGATTAGCCTATCTTTATATAATATCTGAAACAGCTTTTAATGTAGAGCTGGTGATAAAACACGAGGCTGGTGCAGGGGCAGTGTTTTATTTTGGCTGTGCTGTTTGTGATCACAGAAAAGAGGGATGGTGCTGCTTTGAGACAGTCCCTGCATCCTGTGACTGGGGCATGGTGAGCCAGCTCAGAGCACATCTGAACTCACAGATGGAATGAGGAGCTCAGTTCAGGATTTGCAGTTGTGTTATGAGCACAAGAAATATGCTTCAAAATATATCTACAGAAAGGGAACAGATGTCGTCGTCCTTTTAATAAGTTTCCTTCTGGATTATGTAATAATTTAGAATATTTTTTAATTTACATCCTGTACATTTTTCCTCTGGAGACAAGAGTCAGAGAGCAAGTTTATTGATTTAAATTGATGCTGTTCCTTGAATATTTATTGGTGGTGGGAACCCACTGGCTCATCCTGTGGTAGCTCGCTGTCAGCAGGCTCAGTCCTGCTCTGGGATTGAAGGTGGTCAGTAGTTGCTGTTTTCAAATCCATGCCCACATTGCTTGTGTGACTTGGGTGCTGAGTGGTGCATAGACTGAGAAGGCAAAGAAGATGGTTCCTGTTGTAATAAGTTAATTAATGTTGTTAAAGGACTGGGTTTGCTTTGCTCTTCATGGGTTTTTTAGCTTGTCAAATGGAATTTTTATTTTGGGCACTAAAAAAATGAGTAGCTACCAAGAAAGGATGTGGGAGTGTGCAGAGGACTTAGCAATGCATGAATTTAGCAAAACCCCACATCTGCTTCAAAAATAGGAACAAACAGTCAAAAGTGGATGTGGAAATTTGCAGCAAATGAATAATTTTCATTATCTCTAACTTGTATAATAGAGTTTTGATGTTGGGAAAGTAAGACAGACATGAGCATTCAAACAGGTTGGAACTGATGTACTTTGATTGAAAATCTTCCTAATTTATGATTTGGCAAAACCATATTTATTCCTTTGTGTTGTGAAGTTCAGTTCCTTGAACTTTCCCGCTATTGCAGTGTCTGCATCCTGAAGTTTATTTAATGCCCTGTCCTGGATGCCAAGAGGAGAAATTGCAATTGTCCCACACCGTTCCACGCCCATGAATCAAGAGCTCCCTGACCTGCTGAGGCAGCAGTCTCCTTAACCTTGCTAAATGTCAGAGAGAGAAGTATGAAATCCTATCTGTGTCATTTTGCAGAGAAATTTGAAGGTCAAACAAATTGTAGGCAATTTGGGAAATAAAAAACCCTGTTTCTCACAGCTCAGTTTGAGGAGCTGCAGCACGATGGCTTTGGGAGAGAAGTGTCTGCTTTGATTTTTCACTTGCAGCCTTGTGGAACTGTTGGGTTCTGGGGCGTGATTTTCTGTGAGATGTGAAGGTGTCCAGTGCCAGTCCAGAGGGCTCTCGGGAGGCAGAAGTGGGCACCTTCTGGCCACAGGGAGCTGCAAACTCAGTGGTCACCAGCAAGAACCTGAGATCTGTGCTTTCAGGCTAAAGGGGGTTTGTGATGGATGTGGGGTTAAACATGAAAACATGTGCATTGGCAAATGGGAGAGGGCTTTTCGTTCATCTTCCAGATGCTTTGTGTAGATGGAAGAGTAAAAAATGCTTCCTCAACTCATACATGCCTGTGGCAAGATGATGTCTTTATGAAAATCTAACAGGAGAAATATACCAAGAAAATATCTAAGAGTAGGATTAAAAGAAACTGAAAAACTCTGTAAGAAAACTAACCTGGAATTGGTATAAATAAAGATCAGGTGTTAGTAACAACAGCACTGAGATACTTTTTTTTTTTTTTTCCCCAGCCTAATCAAATATTTAACTAGAAAGTGCCTCTGATTTTATTTTTTTCCCTTGTGATATGTAGGTAGGTGTTAAACTGAGATATCTGGAGCTAACTCTAGTGAGAATAAGTGAAAGAATTGGGCTCCAGACTTGAAGGCTGTGCCTGGCATGGCTTTCCTGCTGCAGATCCCTTTTCCAGCCTGATCCCAGCTGGAGGCTGTGCCTGCCCTTGGGCAGCGCCCGTGGGGCAGAATCTCTGCAGTGGCAAAACCCAACTGCTTTAAGTAACGCTTCATCTGAGTGATGGGCTCAGAATGTGTGTGAGATACGGGCTCTTTTCATTTGATTTGATGGCTGTGGCAGTGTTACTCCTGCGTTGCACCTCTAAAGAGCCACAGATCATTGTTGCAAATGTGGTTCGTAGGAGATGAAGTGGTTTGTGTTTTATGTTCCCCTGAAAACTGGCAGCAGGGTCAGACAGTTTTACCAGAAGAGGTAAATTATATGCTTTCATAGCTCAGAGAGAGAGATCACACCACATGCATTTTTGTGGTTAATGTCCACTTTGGGGATAAAATTAATTTTTCATGCGTGTTTTGAGGAAGCAAGAGTTGAAACTCTGAGCATTTTAATGTCATTGGGGGATTGTCTCAGCCTCTAGCTATGTTAAATGGGACTAATAATTTCAGCTAATCAGTGTCTAACAACTTCTGAAAAATGGAAACTAGTTTAGGAGTGATGTAAAGAGAAGTTTTCCACATTAGTGGAATGTTGGGCAAATGCTAATGAACTTTGTACAGTTTCCACTTGTGTTTGGAGAGAGGGGCTCCTAAGGTCAGCACAGAAAGTTAACAGTAATGAGTCCCACGCTGAACCAAATTGGGAAAGCCTGTATATGTTTCTAAATTTCAAAGCAGAGTTACAGATATCATGTGAAACATGAGTCACTGAGTTTGTTTAAAATTTTTTTATATTAGATTTTTGTTCGAGAAGTGTTACGGAAGACAACTTTGCAGCTGAAAGTGACTCCAGAAATAGCGAGGGAAGCTGTGGAACTTCAGGCTGATATTTAGTGAGGCTTTTAAGGGTAGTTTTTATCCACTTGAGACAGGATTAGCATCAAGAAGCCTTAGATCTCCACATGGCTTCATCATGGGTAAAACTTTTAGAAGAGAGTGGCTTTTATTTCCATCAATAGTTTGCCTTTTTTTTTTTTTTCAGACTTATTTCTTAAATCTCCTGCTGCTGGGCCAAATCCTACCTCAGTGTGTCATGTGAATCCATTCTTTTAATTTTTCCTCTGAAGGAACCTTTCATCTTTATTACTCTTGGGACTGATCGGCAATTAAAAATCTTCTTCAAAAAGAAAGACTTGACAAGAGGACCAAGAACTTCAGCTAGAAAAGGTGGAAGAGACCCTGTGTGCTCAGTAGTTTGGCTGCTCCCCCTTTGGAAACTGGCTCTCCTAATCCAGCTCAGACTTTGGGAAGGGCCTTTCTAGTTAGACTGGAAAAACAAACCCAGCAAAACCTGCCAAGGGTTGCTCAAAGCTCAGTTCCAGAGCTACTTTATTCTTGTGAGCTGCTCTTTCTCAGCTTCTGTGTGTCGGACACTCTCTTTAAGGTTGCTCTTTCTGTGAATTTCATTGGAATTTGGTCTTTTTGAAGGCTCCTTTAGGCATGAAGGCAGCATATTGTTGACTGTGAAACCCATTGCTTTCCTTCATCTGCACATAATCATTGGATAAATAGTTAATTGTTTGTTTACATCCTGGGAGAAAATGGTTCTAATGGTTCTAATCAAACCACCAGGCCGCTTAGCACAACCAGGAACCTCGCAGGCACAGGGTTCTGGCACTAACCTTTGAGCTTCAAGACGCTTTCATACAATAAAAATTTGTCTTTAACATCCCTTAGTGCCCATTAGTGCTCAAAATGAGGTTTTAGCAAGGGTTGATGGGGTTCTGTGGTCGGGGGCCGTGTTTTGTTTCTTAATTGGGTAATTCAAAGTGAGATGGTAAATAGCTTGGAAAGGATTTTTTGTATGATCTGTCAGCCTGAGTAATGTGCATGTGCCTGGATGCCCACACGTTCTCCAAGGTACCTTTTAATGCCTTTTAATACCATTTAATGCCCATTGCTCCTGGCTTTTCAATCATGGGAATTTCATTCAACCACAAAATCAGTGGCTCTTCCTTTTTTTTTCTGTATGCAAGTTAAACAGTAGTGTTGTGATCACCCTTAGCCATAGTCCTCCACTGTCGGACTGTCCTCAGGACTTTGGCCGTTGTTTCATCCCTAATGAATCTATTTTACGCTGCACATGTTTTCCTGAGTTACTTTATAGTAAAATAAATAGGGTGTTTTTCACTTCTGCAGCTTACCTGGAGGTCAGAAGAAGGCAGTGTTGTGTTTCTTGGCAACACTTCCATAGGCTTGCAGCAGCCAGTGTGGTAATGCGAATGTGCTCCAAGTCCATCAGCGCTGAATGAACTTCTCTGGTGGATAAAATCAAATATAACCAATTCTTACCAGCTTCCTTTTAAGTGGAACGTGGCGATACATTAAAACTTTGGGGTTTTTTTGGCACAGGGTTCCAGATTTCGTGAGGGAGAAGCGCTTTGGGAACTGGCTGAAGGACGCCCGAGACTGGGCCATCTCTCGGAACCGCTACTGGGGCACCCCCATCCCTCTGTGGGTCAGCGAGGATTTGGAAGAGGTGAGTGAGGAAGATGAAAGGTTCCAGCTGGCAAAACCCCTGCCTGGACATGCTGTTTGCTTATTTTGGTGTATCTCTGGCTGCTGCAGCCTCAAGTCCTATTCACATGTTTTAACGGCATATCTGTGTGACCCATCTATATGTGTATAATAGGTGATAGATCTGTGCATATTTATGGGTGCAGTTGTGTGCCTGTGCAGGTTTTCTTTGCTTTTGCTTGAGAACTGCAAGCAATTTTTCTTGGTTTTTACATTTAAATTAATCTCGTCTTTCCCAGAAGAATTTGCAGTGATGGCAAATCTAAAGGAAATAATAAATGCAGTGAGAAAACGGCAAGGATGAGATTTTTTTTGTTGTTGTAAAAAGACTCCTTTAAGTCTGCTTTTGAAATTCTGGTGGTTGGTTACTTCAAGCCAACTGAGTTGTTGAAGGCATAAAAAGAAGTCCACCACAGCAGAACAGTGAAGATACATATTTGTAGTGCCACAAATGTGAATGTAGCAGACTGTAAAAAGATGAATCTAGTGGAATGATGAAAATGTACGGTGGTAGTGCTAGAAATGAGCTTTGTCAAGTTGTAAGGTACACTGCATTGGCAGCATAATGCAGAGGGCGCAAGTGAACACTTTACAGAATTTTGATGGTTTTCAAACTCCAACGGTAAAGTGGGTTTGGGGTTTTTTTTTTTGGTGGTGTTTTCCTTATTTATTTATTGACTGATTGATTTAGCAATGGGTTAGCTCCATTAGAAATGCATGATAAGCCTTCCTCATGCAGGAAGTAGGAAATGATAATCAGTGTCAGGATGTCCAAGGAAGGTAAATACTGACAGCAGCATTGCAAGCCTTTATTTTTATATCTCTTGATATGAAAAAGTTTTACTCTTCATTTTAGACCTGAAAGACCTCGAGTAGGAAAACATCTGCTAGAGAAGTATTTTATGATCTTAAACTTGCCATTGCTTAGATGTGCACCATAAAGCATTTTTTATTTCCTCTTCACTGGAAATCTTGGTAGGCAGGGAGATACTGGGAGAGGGAGGGAGCTACTCCTGCAATTAGGATTTAAGTATCTAAGAAAGCTTTGGCATTTGCAGTCTATTTGTGCTGTGAGTGTGTTCGTAAATTACTGACAAACCAAGTGCTTCTGTCTCTCATATAACAGGTAAAGTTTAGTTTGAAGACTGACAATTTGTCCACACTTTTTTTCACGTTCATCCAACATTTCTAAGTCCCTTGTTTGATATAACAATTTTTTTTAGGTAATAAAAAGGCTTTCAGTGTTGTGCCTGGGTATTTCATTCTACAACTGAAAAAGATTGTGTAAAGGTTTCATTACTTCCACTCCTTGCCTCTAATAATATTTCATTTTCTGGCCAGTCTCCCCATATCTGTATTTCTGTGTGTACTGATTTTTTTGCTTTTCTAGGTTTGATTTGTTAGTTTTTAATAACAAAATGATGTCTAACTTGGAAGATTGACCTTTCCTTTGAAACGAGCTGCAAATAATTCCTCAGGGCTCGGTGTTCTGAATAATGATGGAAATAGCAACACATCTATTATTTCTATCCATAGATGTTACACATTTCTGTTTGCTTCAGAGTCTGAATATTGTGCTTTAGTAGCTGAGTACAGCTTCTGAACCGAGCTAAATTTCAAGTTAGGATTTTTTTTTTTAAATATTCCCTCTTTTGTGTGTGTGAGATACGGCTTGAAAAACAAATAGTGCTGGAACTGATGTGGAACTTGAAGCCTAGGTGACATCTGCTCTCCCAGTAATGATATTCCCTCAGAATTCCCTGACTCCAGTGTTACTGCAGCCTGGTGCCATGTGGGATTGCACAGCAGCCTCTTCATGTCTTGCTCTCAGAAGAACACTTCGTTGCACGCAATTATATGTCTTGCATATTAAATCCTGGAGAAGTAATAACAATCCCTTATTTAATATACAGTAAGGTGAATTAATTGCTATTAAAGTGAATTTTATTACAGATCAATAACTGGTTTTGCACAGTTTTATTTTAGTTTTCTTTTAGCATAATTATCAGGTAGAGACACATAATGGGAGTTAAATTTTGAAGCTGGTGTTTATTGCCACATTTTTTCAGACAGTTTATCATTTTAAGCTTTCAAATTCCAATGATTTCCTCAGTGGAGGAACACATCTCATTTGGATTAGATCGTAAAATTTTTTAATATAACACCCAATTTAGTAAAGCAGATATGGGCTCAGTTTAGAGCACTTGCATACAAATTATAGTGTTCACTATTCAGTGATGTTGTGGAAGTTCCCTGATTATTTCCTGGCTTGTCACTCATGGTAACCCTGCCCTGGGCTGGGTGCCCTCAGTCTTGCCCAGCAGAATGAGATGGCTCTGGCTCTGCTCTCCTGAGGGTGAGGAAACCTCTCCAGGTGCATTTCTGGGCTGCTTTCAGCCTGCATTAAGGCCACTTCTGGTTGACTGTAGCAGTCATTTCTTCTCCTCTTTAATATTCATGAGATGCTTTCTGAGGATCCCAGACAGTTTTGCTGACACTGTGGGGGCTCCTTCCCTTCTGTGGGCACTCCTTGCGCCTCAGTTGTGGTTATGAACAGAGCTGAAATGGCAAACTCACAAAACCAAACATTTTTATTTAGCAGGGACTGCAGGGCAGTGCCACAGGAACGTTGAGATCCATGAGTGCTGCTGGACCTTGACCTCTGGTTTCATGTTAGGTCTTGGAGGTGCTGACACAGCCTATCTATTGCAGTCTTTGCTGCTGTGAAATGTTGGTGGAGCTGGTTTTGTAGCTGATGTGAACCATAAAATGGAGGAGGAGCAAATGCCTGGCAGGTAGAGTGTGGGCTCGATATTTCTGAGCCTGAGAGAATTTTAGCTTGCTAACCATTGCTGGCTCCTTTCCCAAGGGAAAGCTGCCAACAGTTTCTCTTTCCAAAACATCTCTCTGCGTGTCTCAGCACAGGTTCAGCAAACAGTGTTCCCTTTGCCAGAACAACTGTCCCAGGGGTTGTTTCCTATTCCTGACCCAATGGAGAGCAGTGTCAGTGCCATGGAGCAATAATAGACCTTTTTACACAGCGTGTTCTAAAAGAAACTGTTGGGATTGTAAATAAAGCCTTCTTTCTCTGCTGACAGCTACATGGAGTCAATCTATTTCATGTCCTACCATGGCAGGTAGAGGGCCCAGGCTGCTGGAGCAGCCATGGTTCCTGCAGGGATGTACCCAGAGCAGGAGATTCAATTGCAGCGCATCAGCCTCTGTGTGCTCCTTGCAGGAATGGGTGGGTTCGGCCTAATGAGGGATGGAATTTGATTAGCATCTGTTTGCTGCTCTCTCCTCTTGCCTTTCAGTGTCTAATGAGCTCCCCTTGAGACAGAGGAGCTCCTTCCTTCTGCCTTGGACAGAAGCTGGCTTATTCAGTGGGGGAGATCTGTGTTACTCTGGGGCTTGGTGGATTTTTCATGTGAACTTGGGTTTATTTCTTCCATGAGTGATTTCTGGGTGCAGTTCTGCATCAATATTTAGAATTTTGCTTCAGCATTGAAGTACTTGGTTCAAAAAGCACCAAATAATGAGCAGCTTTTCTCCCAGAGCTTAGTGTGAAAGGGTATTCAAATACAAAGGTTACTGAAGGTGAAGTAATTGGTGTATCCAAGGGCATTTTTTACCCATTTCTCTATTATAAATACCTTTTCTCCCTCCAGCAGTGCTGAACTAAGCACCTGCTGCTGCTGCCTGTGTGTTTACTTATGGGGCCACATGAATGAAGAACAGATCTGGGTTAAAAATAGTTGGTTGTTGAAGATGCATTTTTGCCTGGGATCAATCCCCTGGTGTGGTTTGTGTGCATTCTGCAGGCTGTTGTACCTGGCTGGTGGAATCATTGTCCTGCCTCGCTTCCTGCAGGATAAAAAAAAGATAAGCAATGAAAACATTACATTTCCAAAGTACTTTAACAACAGAAGATGGTGATTAGTAATGCAGATCAGCACTTGAATCAGACTAGGAAAATCATGTCTTAAAACCCAAATCAGACTGAGTCTTCTCTGTAATTCATGACAGTTTTTTTGGAATTAAATACATCAAAACCTTTCAGTTAGTCACAATTTCCATGTGTATACATACACATATGTTTAAGACTAGCTATAGGAATTGAGCAGTGCTCTGATTTTTTGTATCTTAAGAGCAAGGTACGAAGTTATTTAATGTGAAAAGGTCTGGCCTATTTACAGCTCCTTTATGGTGCAGCATTTAACTCCTTCCCTGTCAGATCTGTCAGCTCCTGGGGTTTTTCCTGGGCAATTCTAAATGGGAAGGATGGTATGTGGGACAGCATCTCCAAAGCCCAGGTGTCTGCTGCAGCTTGTGGCTTATGAGTCCTGCCAGATGAGAGAGGCCACAGGGCTCTGGGAGGGCTCAGTTTGAGTAAAACTTAAAGCAAAGAAAGCTTTGCTTTTCTGCTTTCTCACACAGTTGTTCACAATCATTGTTTCATGATGTCAGTGCAAGTCTGGTGTGGAAATCTGCATTTTTCTTAATAGTGTGTTGATGCAACAAAACCAAGAAAAGTCTCTCTTAGCAACCCCTTTGGTAGCTGTGGCAGTTTTCTTCACTTTAAATAAAAAACCTTTAAAGTGTACAGTTTAGGCTACCTGGGATGTAACACTTATGGATAATGAACAGTTTATTTTAGGGGAGGAGCCTGGGATCTGAAACTCCTGTTTGTGTCAAAGTCAGTCATTGAATTTTCCGAGGTTTTTGGTTGTGTCTGTTTTGGAGAAGCCCCCCTGCTCAAATCCCACATTTTTTGATAACCTGTCAAGATGCTGCTTCTTCCAAGTCTCCAGTACTTGTAACATGAATTGTATTAAGTCAAGGCAGTGGTCTCTAAAATCATTTGAGAAAGGAGACCCTTGTACAAATCTTCTATTGTTTTTTCAGCTCTGTCAACTACTACAAGACAGATTGCAAGTCTCCTGTCTGATATTAATAAAAAAAAATAGCTGCTGCGTGCAAATAACTGCCTAAATTTCTTGAATTTCTCTTACAGGTGGTTTGTGTTGGTTCAATGGCAGAGCTGGAGGAGCTATCTGGAGTGAAAGTCACAGATCTCCATCGAGAAAGGTGGGTCACACATACTCTTCACTGGGTATTAGAAATAGATAAGCAGACATAAAAAAACTTGGGTTTTTTTTGCCCAAACCTTGGGATTTTTTTCCCAAATCCTGGGAAACAGATTTAGGAAATAGAAAAGTTGTAAGAGCACTTGTAATTACCACATATAAATTTTCTTTTCTTCTGTTGAAAAACACTTGTTGAACACTGTTAATGCAAAAATTACAGAGATTGTCAAAGGAAATTCTTTGAAGGACCTTTTTGAAAANTGCACCCAGGGTGGGCTAAGAATGACCATAAAAAATGGCTGGTTGGCCACGAGGTGTTACATTTTTTATAAGTTTTGGTCCATTTGCACATTGAGCACACTGATGTTTAACTGTCCAATTACAGCTTCAGGGAGGTCCCATCCTTCTTGTTCCTCTCTTCAGCCCACCCTTGTTTGTGCTTTAGGGCCGGAAAGTTGTACTTGGTCTCCAGCAGGAAAAGGATTTGTTTTGTGTCCCTGCTCTGTGCAGAGAGCTTACTAGCACTTAATATGAGGCTCAGAACTACATCCCTAGGCGGCACAGAATCTGAAAATATGAAAACTAAAGGCATCAGTTGGATATTAGGAAAAAGTTTTTTATGGAGAGAGTGATAAAGTACTGGAATGGTCTGCCTGGGGAGGTGGTGGAGTCTCCATCCGTGGATGTGTGTGAAGAGTGGATGTGGCACTGGGTGCCGTGGTTTAGTTGAGGTGTTCGGGCATGGGGTGGACTCGCTCTTGAGGGTCTCTTCCACCCTGGTGATTCTGTGAAAACCAGAACTGCTGTCATCCTGAACCAGCAGCGTGACATGAACTGCTCCTGACCTGGCCTTGCCGGGGTTGCTGGCTGTCTGTCCCCACAGCATCGACCAGCTGTGCATCCCGTCGCGCTGCGGGAAGGGCTCCCTGCGCCGCGTGCCCGAGGTGTTCGACTGCTGGTTCGAGAGCGGCAGCATGCCCTATGCCCAGGTGCACTACCCCTTTGAGAACAGGAGGGAGCTCGAGGATGCCTTCCCTGCCGACTTCATTGCCGAGGGCATCGACCAGACACGAGGATGGTAATTTTCTGCTGCTTGTTATAGCAGGTCATCACCCTGCATCTAACACTTCAATGCTTTACTGTCTACTTGAATAATTAATGTATTTATTTGACAGCATTATAGCCAGGTGCTACAACTCCTCTCCTTTGGCCCCTTTGTTCTGCTTAAGTAGCTATAAGTACCCAGTAGTTAGCTTCCTAGCAACTTATGGGAAAAAATTCTANCTGTCCCCACAGCATCGACCAGCTGTGCATCCCGTCGCGCTGCGGGAAGGGCTCCCTGCGCCGCGTGCCCGAGGTGTTCGACTGCTGGTTCGAGAGCGGCAGCATGCCCTATGCCCAGGTGCACTACCCCTTTGAGAACAGGAGGGAGCTCGAGGATGCCTTCCCTGCCGACTTCATTGCCGAGGGCATCGACCAGACACGAGGATGGTAATTTTCTGCTGCTTGTTATAGCAGGTCATCACCCTGCATCTAACACTTCAATGCTTTACTGTCTACTTGAATAATTAATGTATTTATTTGACAGCATTATAGCCAGGTGCTACAACTCCTCTCCTTTGGCCCCTTTGTTCTGCTTAAGTAGCTATAAGTACCCAGTAGTTAGCTTCCTAGCAACTTATGGGAAAAAATTCTATAAGTAAAAAAGAAACAAATCTATCCCCCAACAATTTTATAATGCATTTACTTTCATATCTTTAAAGCTGTACAGATAATTGGACTGTTTTTGTACAGATAAGTGTATAATTAGTTTTTTAGGCTAAAACACAAGGTAGTCTAGAGCTTGCTGACAAAAAAGTTGTTGTAGTAATGCAGTATTAGCAAGAAAACTTCCCAGCTTTTATGGAAGACATCATTAGGTAATAGGGCACATCTTTGGTCTGGTAAAGACAAATCTCAACAGCTGATCGCAGAACTTGAGTTATCTACTAGAGACAGAGCTGCAGTTGAGTCAGTTGAAATGGAAGTCAATGTGTTGAGGATTTCAAGCCAGTGTATAGCCTGGTAATTTTTACCCCAAGATTAAATTTGAATTTTGGGTTTATGTGAGTGCAGAAAAAAAAAAATTAAAAACTTATGTTGTTGAGATTGTATAATTTACAAGAAACCCCAAAGTTTTTAGCTGTAAACTGCATCTGCTTCTGTCACTCTGGATAAATCCTTTCCAATCATTGGTGAAAAATATTCCCTGATTTTCTGTGGTTAATGTTCTCATGCATACTTGTATGCTTACATACAGTTTTAGTTTTAGCATTGCAAAGTGTGTAGTCCATGTCTGAAGCTTGAGGTTGATTGTGAAAATTGACAGATTAAGATGAATTTTTGTGTTTTCTGGATTAGTGAGTTTGACAGTGTCCAAGCAGAACTTTTCCATCCAGTAGCTTGAGGTATTAGAGCTAAATAAATTCCTCTGGAATACAGTTGGCACTTCCCTTTGCCCACTCCTCTACTCCCCCAACAAAGCAAGCAACCAAAGTAGACAGGATGCCAAATACAGCTAAATTTCATTATTGGAGTGAAATGTCTTCACTTTTCAACCCCTTAATTGTGATGCAAAAAATTATCTGAATACCTCAGTATACAATCAAATACTGTTGGGTAGCAAAAAGAGAATTAAAAACTTAATTTTCTCTCTTTATTTCTTTTCTCTGGAAAAAATTAGAAAACTGTGCTTTTTTTTTAATGGAAGAACTCAGGATGGAGCCATTTGGCGTGAGCCCTGAGACTTGTGTGTCATAGTCAGAGTGCAAGAGGAGGCTTTTTATTTTCAGTCTGGAGCAGACTGCTTTTTGTTCTTGACATCAGCATGAGAGTTTCTGAGAGTCTTACCCAGAGCCAGGTGTGTTTCACCTGCTTGTGGTGGGAAACCAAAGCAGCTGCCTCAATTCCTGCTGCTCCCACCTTTCCTGCGTTGTTAATGAGCTGGGGCTTTGCTACCAGCAACTGTTGGGGGATTTCTAGTAGAGCATTTTGGATGTGTGAGAGACAGAGGGAATTAGGATGTGAGGTCTAAGAGAACAATGAGCAGGTGAGTTCTGAAGTGTGGAGAGCACAGGATGTGATTAGTATTTGGCACATCCTGTACAAAGTGTGAAGATTGAGAATAGAGATTGGTTTTGTGTCAGGTCAGAGACTGCAGCTGCTGTGAAGTGAGGATTGGGAGATGGGGAAAGGCTCACGAGGTGCAGGTCTGGAGGCTTCTGGTTCACTCCACAGAAGAGGAGAAAAAATCAAGGGAGACAAGGGGAAAATTAATGTGACACAGGTGATTGTCCAGGAAAGTGATATTTTTGATGATGTTCTGCATGGATAGAGAAACAGCTGAATTAGATTTGTTAAAGCCACAGGACAAAATCTCAGGGTAGCTGGGTTGCAAGACTGGCAGTCCAGGCAGAGTGGCAGGAAAGGCTGTGCCTTTGTGTAGGGAAATGTAGCAAGATTTATGGTCATGGTCAGAATGATGTGGCCCACACGGAATTCACAGCTGGAGGGTTTGGCACGAACCACAGGACCATGAATTTACCCGCAGTTGTTCAAGAGAAAAAGGAGAAAAGATTCTCTCCCTTGTTTTCTCCTAGGTGGAAAGTAGAGCAAAGGAGTGAATTTCTGTCCCTGTCATGGCTTTTTTACTGTTCTCTGACTGACAGCTATTTATCTGCAAGGACATACCTAGGAACAGTCTGAGATTTGGAAGGTGAAGCAGCAGAGAAGTTGAGGAAGTTTTCAGGGAACAAATGTGTCTGTGGACAGGATATTTCAAAAATGAGGTGCAGAAAGACACTGCATTAAAGTATTCACTGAATGAGGTGAATTTTAAAAGCACAACCTGAGGAAGACTTAGAAGAGTTCCATGAGAATATGTGGATCACAGGTTTTCAGAGACAGTCTTGTAGCTTTCATCAACTAAGGCACCTCATGCTGAGGCTCTTTGGGTTTGACAATTTGAACGTAAAATTTGAGCTGTATCCTTGGTTGCATTTTTTCAGTGCCCACAGTCTGCCTGTATAATTTTCCTAATGCAGGGAATTAGGAATTCCTAAATAATTTTGAAATCTCTCCTACTTGGTTCTGCATTGTGCTTTTTATCTGCAAATTTGGGTGCTCTAATAAGAGAATAAGTGACCAATTTGCAGAAAGTGCTGGGAGTTTGTCAATGACGAACCTTTTAGTAAATACAGAGGAAAAACTGTGTTTGTTATGGACTTTCAGCCCTGTAGGCTTGAGATTTCAGTCACCTGAGTAAGTAGTCAGATGTTTATGTTTAGGGGTTTTAAATGCAAAAAATCAAGACAGGGATTTTGAATGCAAATGTTTGTGTGCAGATGGAGGAGTAATGGTTAAAATTCATGAAATTAAACTGCAGTTTAATACAGAAAATTTGTATCCTGCAGTGTGAGTTGAGGTGATTTGGAGAGTTAGGGGCCTGTCTGAGATAAGCATCAGAGATGTCATGGAAGTCACTTCATAAATGTACCCAGCAACCTCTGCAGAGGACCCTCAAGTGTCAGAATAATTCTTTTGCAATTATAGGCTGCTTTTTGATAAAAACAACTTTGGAACATACAGATGGATTTTTTTTTTCTCCCCCACTGAACTATTTCTCCACTAAATCTTCATGCAAATACATAGTTCTGAGACATAACCTCCTGTGCCTTATTATAGCTTTTTTATAATCACCTTCTCTTTGAAGGTTGCTAAGCAGTTGTCAGTGTGATGCCTGTTTTGAACCAGGAAAGCTGTGGCCCACCCTCCAGTTACTTTCTTAAAAGTAATTACCAACAGTGCAGTTCCAGCAGCTCACACATCCCTCCTTTGGTGAAGGCTCTGGCTCCTGAGTGTGAAATTATCCCATCATCCTGCACTTCCACTTAATTTCCCAGATATAATCATATATCAGCCTGTGAACAATAGGTGCCTGTGCTTGCCCCAGCGCTGATTTCCAGAGTGTCCCAGTTTACAGAGTGATTGTAAACACATCAAATAGAACGGGGAGGAGCCACTGCTGCCCTTTGTTGTGGGAACATTCTCTTATTTCCTAATGGTGCCTGATTTAAGCAGGCAGCCACAACCTCCTTCCAATCAAACCTCTGGCACGGTTGGGAGGAGGCGTCTCCCATTTTTGATAATTTGCTTTTATACTTTTATACTATGTTCCATTGTCTGTCAGGCTGAAGAATACACAGTTAACACACAAACACACAAAAGTGTGCTGGTCCTGAGTGCTCTGTTTGGTCCTGACTGATCCTGTGCTCACAGGTTTGCAGTAAGCAAATGGGAAACTTGTTCAGGGGAGAATTCCCTTTTTTCTTCCAAAGAGAGAAAATGCTTCAGTTTTCTTCCTCATGATCTTCCTGATGCTTCCTATTAGAATTTTTCTGCCTTCCTGGACTATTAGATCCCAGCTGAGCAAACAACATGATATGCTTCAAGTAGGAAGATCTACTTTCAATAAACTCCTCTTCTGACTCTGTGCCATAGAAATGTTTCCCAGACTTAAAATTTATCTTTGCTGGAGGAAAGCAGCATAATGAAACATCTATTTTGTAAGGAAGACATGCAGGCTTTAGCTTGGTGTATTTATAAAATCCCATTTATGTTGTCTCTTGTTTCAGGTTCTACACTTTGCTGGTGCTGTCCACTGCTCTTTTTGGGCGGCCTCCTTTCAAGAATGTCATTGTGAACGGCCTTGTCCTTGCCAGGTTGGTGTCAGTCAGCTCCTTCCTGAGCACGTTTTTAGTCAAGGGGTGTTTCAGATAAAACCTGCAAATTCTAAAGGGAATGTGAAATGGACTTGGGAGCTGTTAAGACTTGCCAGGGTGGTGTCAGTGCTGCAGGAGATAAGAGGCATCTGAGAGTGGGAGGCTCACACATCCCAGCATCTGCTTGCACTGGGTTCTTTCCAGCAGGATTAGTCCTGTGTTGAGAGAGAAAATGAATAACAAGAATACGAAAGAAATACCTGTGATGCAAAGTAAAGGGGATGATAACTGTAGTTTTAAATGTAATTTAAAGTTAATTACATTTGCTTCCCTTTATTTTCCGATGAAGCTTTGCTAGTGGGCTGGAGGGATTGATTCAAAACAAGTGCGTCTTTCCTCAGCTTGGGTAGGAAGGCCAGATTTCCTGCTTAGGTTTGTAACTTGGGAGCCTCTTGGGTTGCCTTTTGGTTTTTTTTCAGTTGTTTTTGTAAGTTCCACAGTCGTACAAAAACGATGTGCTAATATGTAGATACCATTATGTCTGTGCCACTAGGAACGTACTAGGACAGAAAAACTGAGCTGGATTTGAAGGGCCCTTTTTTCTTTTTCCGTGTATTACAAGAGTTCTGGGAATTGATGCCTACATTCTGCTATTTTCTAGTGATGGCCAGAAAATGAGCAAAAGGAAGAAGAATTATCCCGATCCGATGCACATTGTGAACAGTTACGGAGCTGATGCTCTCAGGTGAGATTTCTTTGGTGGATGCTCAGTGGGATGTGTGGGCTCCCTGCTCGTGGCAGATCCATACCAAGAAGCTGCTTGGGAGGGGTTGACAATTAGCAGCAGGGAAGAAAGTTAATTTTAGAAGCTTCTAGACCATTGTGACAGAAGTAGCTGCAGGAATGGATGACTCCAAAGAGCTGGCAGTGGGTGCAGTGCATCCCTAAAGCCCAAGGGATCTGCTTCTTCCAGCACTGATGGTCTGAGTTGAGCCAGTGCAAATGCGAATAAAATACTTCATAACAACACTACAAGGTCACTGTTGACTCATTGGCTTAGAGAAGAGTCTGTACATAACGCACAAAACATTTATTTCCTGTTTGCACTATGCATCTTCTAGAGGGAAAGTGCTTTGTTTTTGTGGATGTGAGTACATAACTTGCACCTAATAGCAGTGGCACCAGAAGAGCAGAAGTGGAGCAGCCTAGTACATGTAGATAAATTGTCCTGATCAAACAGAGATTAAACACAGTTCAAGTGGTTCATTAAAATTACAGGAACATATAAAGTAATTACACAGTCACTTGGTACTTTGGCGTAGTGCACTGACTACATGCATCAAGTGGTACCTTGAGGTAAAGGTACATAAAAGACATTTTAGTAACTGCAGGAATGTACTACTTGGGCATTTCTCTTGAGCCCTGTAATTCTTGTGTATATAAGAAACCCTTTAGCTCTCAACACTTTGTGTGTTACAGCTACACACAGAACTGATGGGCTGAATGGAAGCTGAAAGTTTATTTGGGGAAGATGGTTGTTGCTTCTAGATAATTTAAAAGAATCAATGTGAAGTTCTAATTGTTTCAAGCTTTAGCATTTTAAAGACATGTTTACAATGGAGAGTTGGGTAGAGTTCCTAAATTTAATCAAGGTTGCTCTTTACAAATAAACAAGGTGTGTTAGCAGGGTAGCACTGAGTTGGTAGCTGCAATAATAAGAGTGAAAAGGGTTGAAGTTACTCATAGTGGAGATTTTTTAAATCAAAGGTGATGTGTCTGTTGAAAAAAAAAAAACCACCTGCCTTTTTTATAAACAAACCCAAAAGAATTTCAAACACCAGAATTTACACTTCCATTATTCATGGGTGGTTTTTTTTTTGTTGTTGTTTTTTTTTTGTGTTTGTTTTTTTTTTTAAATTTCTAAGAAGCTAATTCATTTTTCTGCCAGTGTACTCATTCTTTAATGTCACATTTATTTATACCTACACCCACACAGAGAGTAAAAAGCATTGCAGCCTGGGCTCATTTTTGGAAGGAGCTCTGCAATTCAGTTCTCTGCCTTTTCTGAGGCGCTTGATGTTCTGTGTTTATAGCAAAAGCTACAACTGAGGTTTTTTCCTTGGCACCGTTTCCCTGCAGAGTTACTTCAGCTTTTGCAGTACACAAATATATATGTATATTCTAACTCCAGCTTTGAAGTATTCTCAGCAGTAGCTTGATAAATAGATCAGTGGAAAATATAGATATAAGTTGGTGAAATGAATATGGAATTGAGTAGAAAGGGCAAACAGCAGAAATAACAGCACAGTAAATTTAACAACCCAACTTAAAGCTTCATGAAATTTGAATCCTGAATGAAATCTGTAAGAAGGGCCAAACCAGTTAATTTCAATATTGCCGAGACCTGGGCTGGAGACCTGTCCAAGCTGAGCATGACCCAAGAATTTGCTGGTCATGGTATTTCCAGGCCTTTCTTTCCTCTCTCCTGGGGTGAGGATTGCTGTTAGAAGTGAGGAGTTACATCCTCCTCTCAACCTGGTCTTAAAATGCAGAAGAAATAATGCAATAAGCTGCTGGTTTAGAGGGGTGAAGAGGAGATTATTTACTTTTTTCTCATGCATTGTCAGCAAACTCAGTAATGCTTGGTCTGAGGAAGGTTTTATTTTCTGCCCAGTGGGTAACTGGGTGTAACTAAACTGATGGAACTCTTGTTTTCTTGTGTGCCTTATTTCTCTTTTCATAGAAAAAATGTGTCTTTGAATTGGAGTAATTGAGGAAATTGCTCTTCTTTTAACATTTACATATTGTAAGGTAGGGTAGGGCTGCTTTAAAACAAATTAAACCCCCCCCAAAAACCAATACTACAACACCACCAAACTGTGGCACATAAATAATTGTGATAGAAGGAAGGGGTGGTTTAAGAATGGATTTAAACTCTAGGTTCATTTAAGGACTTACTAATTCAATGCCATTAATTGTTCTGTACTTCTGTAAATTTATAATTTGTCGGGTACGAATTCACTTGGGTGATCTTTGGGGTTCGTTCCTACCCAAGCCATTCTATGAATCTCTGTTTAAAAATGTTTGTTTTGTTTTGTTTTTTTTAATTCAGTACTGAAAAAGCCCATTTCTGTACTGCATTGCTGTCTGTTTATTCTGGCAGCTCTATTTTTATCTATTAGTTTTAATGCAAGAAGCCCTCTCTCCTGAAGAATTTATGGTTTGGTATTCTTGAATGTGCTGTGTCAAACCCCATTAAGATTTTAAAGCCTCCTAAAGGAAGTGCCTGTAAAGTTATATTCGTTTAGAACCATGATTTTAAAAGTTTAAAGATGTGAGAAAATGGGTTAATAAAATTGAATTGAAAAATGCCACCATCCTCAAAATGAAAAAATGTTTGGTTTGGTTTTCATATTTGGAAAATTAAATGAAGTGTATGTAAATCAAGTTTGTATTCAAGTTTTTTTGATACCTGAGTAAGGGCTGGTTTCTCTTTGAATTAACTTGATAGATTCCAGTTTATTTCTGAAGACAGAATGTTTATTTGGGAAAGATGGTGGGATAAAGCATAAAGATGATTTTTTTTTCTAAACTCAGAGACAGCAAAGAAGCTGAGGGACATTTGTGTCCCTTGTATAAGTAGTTGGTGTCAGTTGGATGCTCTGCTTTGGTCCCTCAGAGCTGCCTCTGGAGCTGAGGCACATTTGTATTGTATGAAGTACATCATTTGTTCCCTGTCTTTCTTGAAAATATTGATTTCTGCTCTTACCCTTGGATTTGCTTGGTTTTTTTGCTCCTTAGTTCTGCCAAATCTTTTCGTAATTGAGGAGATGAACAAGATTGAGTAGAAAAATACTGAGCAGTGGTTAAGGAATCCAAAATATTACCAAAACAATAGATGCCATCCTAAAGATGAACCATGCAGCCTCTGCTTGTTTTATACTGTGATGGCATCTGAGCATATGTTAGCACTTCAGTTAACTTTTAGAGTAAATAAGAAAATTTCAATTCAAATTCGGTATGCAGCATCTTAGAAAAACTCCTGTAGCAGTTACTAGTAAATGGTTTTATGTTCCGTCTACATGTCTACAGTACAGGCATCTTTGGAGTTTTTGTGTCAAACCCTATCGTATGTGCAGTTTTAAGCTTTGAAGTATTGTGCTCTTATTTTGCAGGTTGTACCTGATCAATTCTCCCGTGGTTAGAGCAGAAAACCTGAGGTTTAAGGAGGAGGGAGTGAGGGATATCCTGAAGGATGTGTTCCTGCCCTGGTACAACGCCTATCGCTTCCTTGTGCAGAACGTTCAGATCCTGCAGCACAAGGTACAGCTGGGGGGGCTGAGGGCAGGGGGTTTTCTGCTTCTTCAGGGTTACAGGGAGTCAGTATTGGAGGGAAATTCAGATTGGAAGGGAGGCCTGGACTCTGGAGGTCATCTGATCTTTACCTCCCTGGTCTAAGTTAGATCAGGTTGTATATTATACTTGCTCTTAATTAGTTATTTGCTGTTTGTACCATGTTTTATAAAGTTGTAATCACCTGCATCTTTCTCTTCTTGATCAAGTTTATTAAATAGAAAGGAGGAGAGGAAGGTAGGGGACTGCCAAGACATGACAGCTCTTGTTTCTCCGCCTTGCTGTCGAGACCCTTTTATTTCACATCAGTGGCATGCTGCTGCATGCAGGCTTGTGGAATTGGCGCTCCAGACCTGGTGTTTGTGGGGTCAGGACACACTGAGCAATCCTGCTGCTGCTCACGCCCTGGGAACGCCAGTTAAAGCCTCATGTGCTGGGGGGAATCCTTCTGAGATGTCCCTGCTAAACCTGGGTGGGTTTTCCTGGCCGTGTTCCCAGAGCAGCCGCTCCTGCTGATCCTGCCTTAGTGCTGCTGCTTTTTCTCTGCTCTTCCTCTGTGTGCTGTGGCCAGCACAGCTCCAGCCCAGGAGGTTCTGTCCCAGGGGGATCTGTCCTGCAGGCGCTGTCCCTTGGGCTGCAAGTTCTCTGCACTGAGCTCAGGGCTCCGCAGCACACACACTGAACATGAGCAGAACTGCAAATCAGTCAGGAAAGCTATTTTCAGTGGTGGCTGCTGTGACAGTTTCTTGAGCTAACTCATTTACAGGGACTTTAATTATGAATCTGCATTAAAATGCTTAACTTGGGAATACTCAGTCCTGAATACATTAGCCACAGCAAGGAGATGATCTTCTGTAAAATGACAGTAATTTTTTTAAAAGTTCTATTTAAATGCAACTTAGAAAAAAGATTCAGAAATGGAATGGAAAGAAAGGCAAATCACAAAAGCAATAATGCTTTAGACTTGTAGGTTACATTTGAAGTCTGCTAAAAATGCTGGATGAGTGACAGGAGTTTCTACACTTCCAGTGGGAAAGCAAGATTAAAATTTCTTTCTTATCGTAATTTTTCATTAAAATTGAAGATTTGATGTGTATATTGTGTGGTTTCTATTGAAACCAATTTTAATCTTTCAGCTGAAATTAATGACAGCAGGTTTAGTGGAGACTTTCATGGGAGGGTGGGAGCTAAATGAAAAGTCCAAACCTTGTACTACACGTGCAGTTGCTGTGGCAGCCTGGCCACTGTGGAGAGCTGTCATTTGAATCAATAAAGGCAGCTGAATTCAGAAATCAGTATGGTAAACAGCTGACTCAAACAATTGGGTTTATCTGTTTTAGCAGCCTCTTTGGGGAAGAAAGTTTGCTAACTCCAGATCCTAATATTTAACAAGGCTTTTATTTAGGCTTCCTAGACAGCATTCATCAGACAAACTTAGATGTTACCCCTAAAATACACATGTTTATCCTGTGTGACCTTTGAGTTGTCTGAAGTGACCTTTATAGCTTTTTGCTGTGATCCCATTAAATCTTGGAATGTTAGCTCAGCTGGGGGTGGAAGACCCCAGTGGAAAATCCTTAAGGTGCTTAAGGAGAAAGGTTTGGTAATTCAGTAGATGGATTTTTTCTTTCTAAATAGCAAAATCCTTCCTGTGCACCATATTAGGTAAAAGAATGTGCTATTGGAGGTGATAATGCTTAAATTAGATTTCATGCACAGGTTTAAGCAACTTCGTCATTGTGTTGTGCTTCCTGCAAGAGAAAAAGTAAAATCCCAGTGTCCTGGATCAGGTATAATAGTGATTTAATGCTTCTTGTAATGCTCCCTTTAATTGTAGTTGGTTAATGACTGCTGACCTCACACTGGGATTGCTCTTCTGCATTTCTTTCCTATGAATGTTTTCCTTTGTACTGTGAAAGTGGATCTGTAGTTTCTGGTTGAATAATCCAAACAGGTTTTTTCATCTGGACTCTGAGGGAAGAGAAAGTCTAAAGGCTTTTAAAACCAGCTGTTGTAAATGAAAAAAAACCCAAAACCTTTTTCCAACCTGTTGTAAGAATGTGTGAAAGAGTCAGAGCAGGCACAGGCATGGTTTTGCTTGCAAGGCCCTGCAGCACCAGCGAAGTGATGCTATTTCTCAGATGGCTGCAAACATCAGCACTCCAGAAAGCAGCAAAGAGGCCCTGTGTGCATGTTGGATGCTAGAAATTCCACCTGTTCTTTTCTGGTTTTGCTACATTTGTCTGTGTTTTAATGTGTTGAAATTGTCACAAATTTCAAAAATAATAACGGTCTTGTTTCTAGGCCTGCTCACGGAGTAGAATCCAGCTGCATAGTCAATTCCTTAGAAATGCCTCAGTTCCTCCTGGATGAGGTAAATTCAAGGATCCTACCCTGTGTCTGGAGGCTGGGGCTCACCCTGCACACAGGGAAAGGCTTGGTGCTGCTTTTTATCTGCTTTAAGAGGCCCAAATCCCCTTTGCAGTTAGAGGCTGTGGTGAGGCAGCAGTGGGAGACAGGTTTGCCACAGCTCCTTCTCTTACATACCTGTGTCTGGAATTTAATGTTTGCTGGTAGGAAACCAGTGTAAGTCAGGGAAAATGCCCAAACAGTGGTGGCTGACAGGTAGTTGGATTATAGAGGTTTGATTATCTACCCTGATGGCTTGGAAATGTGCTTTGTGTTTTGATGATAGGATGAGGGAAGAGAATTCCTCTACAATGAGAACACAGTTAAGGAGAGCAACAACATCATGGATAAATGGATCCTTTCTTTCACCCAGTCGCTCATCCAGTTCTTCAAAGCTGAAATGGCAGGTATGCATTTTTGCTCAGGGGGTCTGGGGGCGTTTCATGTTTGATTGCAGAACTTGACTTTCTGTACAGAGATTCCCAAATTCCATGAAAGACTTTGGTAAAAGGAAGGAAATCTTTACCCAGCTGCCATAATCCATGGAATGCTTCTTTCATGGGTGTTAAGTCAGATTTTGCTATGCTTGTTCATGAGATTTCAAAAAGTGATGAGGCTTTTTTTGTCACAGCTAATCCTGTGAGCTCAGTGATGGAGCTTGTTGCTGTAACAACGTCTGCTGCAGTGCTTGGAGCAATTAATAATATTATAATAGTCACTGAAAGACAGCAGTGAAAAGGAAGCCAAATAGAATTTGGAGAAGCTCTAAAAAAAGAGATAAAATGGGCAGTGCTCAAGTCAGCTGAATAAAATAATTTTGAGAGGTACATGAACACTGGCAATAAATTTTTCCCTGGTATAGTTCCACAGAGAGGGTTTCTTTGGAATCATGCTTTGGGAGCGTGTGCAGCAGAATGGATGGTATTAGGATAGCTGTAAGAAGATATTGTCCAGGTTTTTCTTCCTGTATTTTTTTTTTCATCATCTCATACCTCTTCATGCTCACATTACATTGGGACACTTAATTGCAAAGAACCCCCTGAGGTAGTTGATAAATCTGCAGATAAAGGCACCTTGGTATTTGAAGGTTTTGGTGCATTTGAGGACGCTGGAAGCTCAGGTATTGGAAAGAAGGTGGCTTTGGCCGTTTTTGCTCCTGTTCATGAGTAAACAACCCTTCTCTTAAGTATCTTAAATTGCCCTCAGAAGAATTTTTCAAAGCCTTGGGCTTGGCAAGGAAGGCGTTACGTGGGATAACAGGTAATGAGGAAATAGCTAAATGCCAGATGTGAGCCCATGAGGACACAGGACAATCCTGCACTGCGGTCACCTCTTGCTTTCCCCCTCTGACTGGTGGGATGGTCACTCTCACCAAGACCAGTACAGTGAGTTTATCTTGCTGTGATTGGTAAACCAGGTCACTTCATACAAGCAGAATTCACGTGAGCTCATCTGAGAACATTTCATTAAAGGAACAAAGAATCTTCAACTACCCAAGCCAGCAGTATGATGACAGCTGGCCCTCACTGATGAAAATGTGGCTTCTTCCTGCAAGTTGTTATCCTTGGGATTTGATGTGGTTTGTGTCGAGTTTCATGTGTTGCCAAGCAGGAATAAGCAGAGCCTATGCAAGTTTGTGTGCTGCATGTAAAGAGGAAAATACTCTGAGGGACAGCAGAAAATTCATGTGTGAGTTTGTGAACCTGGGATCTTGGATCGGTGCATGGTTTAAAAAGAAATAGTTGTAGGAGGGTGAATATAGGGCTAGAAACTTGAATTATCTGCTCTGGATTTCTGAGAGGAAGAAGAAGCTGACAAAAAGGGATGCGTCAGTGACCATCTTTACAAGGGAAGAAGGTCCTTCCAAGCAGGAGAAGATGGTTGCTGTTGGAAAATGGCAGTGTCAAGACTTCCAAGGCAGAAGTGTTGGTATGAAATGCTCGTCTTGTGTTAGATGAAGATAACATCATGTGCTCATCAAATGAGTGGCAGTCTCATTTGGAGGGGATTAATAAACAGATTTTTTCAATTTATTTTTCTGCATAAACTCTGGATTCAGTCAGGCAGATCTTAATGAGATGCAGTGAATTTGTGTACTGTGACATGACACTCTAATCTCTTTTACAAACCTATTTTGGGATTTTTTTTTTATTTTTTAAAGATTTTCTACTTCATATCAATTCAAGAAGGAAAAATGTCAGGGAGAGACAAGGGAAGATTATAATGGTGACTGATCCTGTCAAATGCTCGATAAAGGAGATAATAAAAATATAAATTCCTGTAGCTGGAGGTCATGGGGTTTAAGAACACACAGGTTTGAAACTGGCAGTGCTGAGGAGACCCCACTGACCAGAGAAATGCTGCAGCTGAGTTCTCCTTCTTCCTTTTCATAAAGTGTCTTTCAGAGTGGAGCTGAATTTTACACCTACCTCCCACCTCTGGAAAAATGTTTCCATTAAGTCCAACTTATGGTAATTCTGCCCCAGTTTCTGCTGGCACTTGGAGAGGTGGCAGTGGCAGCCCAGGTGAGCTCAGTGTGGGATTGACCTCACCTCAGTGGGCTGAGGGACAAGGAAGGGGCTGAACCTGTGCCCCCTCCAGCTCTGGGGTGCTTGGGAGAGCCTGGAAAAACTGCAGAGAGGGGGCACAGTGTCGCCCTGATTTTTCAGCTTTCTGTGTGTCTCACAGTTCATAGTTCTTAGGTAGTTCCTCACACACGGATGTTATAAATAGAAGCAATGTTTTCCTTAATTCAAGGTAGTTTACATTCTTACTTTAGAGCTATAGACAGCTGATGGACAGTTGTCCTGACCAATGGGATGGGGAGAGGTGTCAGCCTTCTCCCCCAGTCCCTGGCCTTTGTAAAAACACTATAAAAGTAGAGTCAGATTTTCATGATAAACAGTTCATGCCTTCTCACCAAAGTGAGTGTGTGTGTCAAACAACGACAGCGCAGCTCTCTGCTGGTCCTCATGGGGAGGGCTTTGCCTTCCAGGGTTGTGTGCAGCTGCAGAAGGGGGGCCCAGCCCCGTTCCCAATATTCATGGAAAATGGCACAAATTACATTGTAGTGAAACCTGAAGTGTTTCAGGGGTGTTCAAATTCTGTATTAAAAACCGAGAAGCCTTATTAGGCTTTTATTTTCTACTTAAGTGCCCAATACAAGCACTTATTTTGGTAAAACATCTTTTCTCCTGATGACTGAAATGAAGTGTGAAGTGTCTCCATGTACATCCATGTCTTTTTCCTGAGTCACAAAAAAGCAGATTTCACAATTTGGTTACAGCTGTTGAGAACAGAAATGCATTTTTCCAGGCTAACAGTGTATTTCTGGTTAAAGATACACTGTCCCTGAAGGGTGGGATTTTTGATTATTTTAAAATTTGTTTATAACAGGTCTCCTAATTAACAAATGCATAGCTAGAGGAAAGGTTAGGGTTTTTTTAAGATTACAAATTCCCCAGTAAATTAATGTCTTCCCCACCATGGTGTGAATCTTCTCGGTGTTTGGTTTTTAGGTTTAAATCCCAGTTCTCTGCCTTTAAAAACACTTCTGCTTTACAAAACACAGTGGAAAGTGTGGTGGAGCTTTTAAAGCCACGATCCATTTACTCAGTAGCTGCTTGATTAATGAAACTGCTTCAGAATGGAGCTCCAGAAGCTCTTGGCTTTTAGCAAAGTTAAATCAAGTTTTTCCTTAGCAAATTGAGTCCTGTGTAAGGTCCATCCCCCTTATCCCCCCAGTCTTCTCAGGAACAGCTGAAATTTGTTTTCCCGTTGTGTAGTGATGTTGGTGATGACCTTGGTGCTGGCAGCTTTCCATGATTTCAGAACTCGAAAATACAGCTCCGTTTGTCTCTTACCTCATCAGCCTCGCTGCTACTTCGCATTTTAGCTTACCCTGTTACTTAGAAAAATAGTGAAAAACTGTAACTAATTCGAAGAGGCTTGGTTGAAGTAGGTGTCTCATTTTGAATCTGCTGAGCTAAAGGAGGAAGCGTTGGCAGTAATTAGGAAAATTTTATTTTCTGGTTCGGCAGTAATTTCTGTTCAACTTGCAGTGCCTTGGCTGTGTTTGCAGCATGTGCAAATGGAGGATTTGCCCAATCCCCTGCCATTAATAGTCTCTTATCCACTATCCTCTTTACCAGTCAGATAAAAGCATAAGGCTCCTGAAATGTCTGTTTGCATGGGATTAGGGAAGCAATTTAGGAAGGGGGAATGTGTTTGTCTTGAGCATGAGGGTGATGCTGTGCATATTCAAAATACAGTTGCAACATGATCAACATTTAGTCACTTTTTGGAGCTTTCTGCTGTGTTTAACACAGGACTGCGAATGATGATGTGGTTTCTGAGTGAGGGGCTTGCAGAGGGCAGATTTGACCTGCAGGAACCATTTTCCCTTGCAGCTTACAGGCTGTACACAGTGGTGCCTCGGCTGGTGAAGTTTGTGGATGTTCTGACCAACTGGTACGTCAGAATGAACCGCAGGAGACTCAAGGTAGGGATCAGCTGCTGCACTCCTGCACTGGCAACGGAGGCTTGGCAGTCCCTGCTAATGGGATTTGTGGCAGCTCCACACAAGATCTTGGCTTTAAATTCTGTCTTTTTGTGCCTGAGAGTGGCACAAAATTTAACTGTTTTCTCTCCTCTCTGCTTTGTGGGAATAACCAACCAAAATGCCCAGTAATGCTGTTGCACTTGCTCAGTGGAATCGACCAAAGTTAATACAGTCTGGAAAACAAGTGTATTGTATTAGCACAGGAAGCTTTTGAAGCCTATTTAAATGCATTTCCTGATCCTAAAATCGCTTTTTCTCTTGGTGAATTCTTCATCCAGGGTGAGAATGGGACTGAGGACTGCATTATGGCCTTGGAAACTTTGTTTAGTGTCTTGTTCTCCATGTGCAGACTCATGGTAAGGGAATTAATTACACCCCACTGTCAATAACACTTTAAAACAGTTAATTTGAAAGCATCTTTGTGTAGCACAGTTCATTTTCCATCTGTCCCTTTTATTTGTCTGTCTGCCCCATGGTAGTAAAAAGAAGGCCCGTATCACCTGATTGATAAGGACACATTATAATTTCTTCCCTGATGCCTAAAAATAACATATAAGTATCAGCCAGGAGGCAAATAAATAGTATGAATTCCATTATTTATTCCAGTTTGCATTTCAAATAACATCTCAGTTGCAGGCACTGTGTAAGCATTGTTTTTGCTGAATTGTCCTTATGTAATTCATAGTATTACTGATTCATAATGTACAAGCAATAAAGGAAAGCTGGTGATTGAATGCAACATTGCAGGCACCATATACTCCATTTATCACTGAGCTGATGTACCAGAATCTGAAAACACTCATTGATCCAGCCTCGGTCCAGGAGAAGAACACTGAGAGCATCCACTACCTCATGCTCCCCCAAGTCAGGTAAGAGGCAGCTCTTAGATGGCAAAATTGAGGTTTGGTTGTTCGTTGGGGGATTTTTGTTCATTTTCGGGGCTTGGGGTTTTTTTGGTTTTTGTGGTTTTTTTATTTCACAGAACAGTGCTCCCTCCCTTGCGTTAAAAACTGCGTAACAAGAAACGAAACTGCTTTAATAATGTAAATACTCCTTTGTCTCTGAAAAAATATTAGGATGCTAGTGAACATGTTCTTTTCTGTGAGCACAGAATGTATATATTTTGATTCAGATCTGATGAATTTTAGTCTCTTTGCTGTAGGAGAACATTTCCCTTGCAGTACACTTCACACTCCACCCTCAATTTTAGCTGGGAATTTTCCCTCCATATTTAGGCAGTAGATATGTCTTAGCTTAAAGGACTGGAGATAGAAAGAAAGCAATTAGGAGGAATGCATGCTCCCAATTCATAATATTTTCTTATGGTGGGCAGGAATATCCTTTTTTTACTCCTCAAACTGTCTGTTGGCTCAAAGCTGTAGTGCCTAACTGTGAAAGGCCCTAAAGGATCAGAAAGATCACTGGTATTGCAGTGGATTAAGTTCCTGCAGCACTCTCTGCTCTAGGTATCTGAAAATAAGCGAAAAAAACTTCCCTTCAGCATTGCAGCTCAGTGTGAAAACCCTCAAGGACAGAGGACCTGACCTTGATACTTCACAGTTTAAAAATTTAAACCTTCTCTAATGGTGTATCTTTTTATGGCTGCTGCATGCTTTGAGGAGAGTGTATGGTCTTTGTGAGAGCTTTAATAGTGAGAGTTACTGCAACAGGGAGCTGGGGATTGACATAATGATGGTGCTGATTTTCTGTTCCCTGGGCTAGTGCTGTGAAGAATATGTAATCAAGGAATGCCACCCTCATCAGGGAGCTGCCAGGAATAGGTTTGGGCTCCTGTAGAAGGGAGTCAGGGAAGGATGGGGAGTTGTTTGCAGGGACTCAGTTCAGGCATGGGCTTAACACAGGCATTTAAAAGTGGCTTAGTCACTCTTGACTGCAGTTAGTGCTGACTTGCTGCTGCATCATGCAAATGTGGGATGCATTTGAGGCTTGCACCACTTTCCTCTGTGTTGCATTTTGTTTGGGATTTTGTCTGTTACTCGTTTGTGGAATTTATTGGATCCCCTGAGTATCAGTTGTTCCCTTGTCCCATAGAAAAAAGCCTTTTCAAATCCACAGTATTGTTGGAGTTGGAGTTTCACCTGGCGTTGCAAAGCTCATCACTGCATTTACTTTGAAAGTTTTCTGATACAGCATAAGGACAATATTGTCAGTTAATAGGAAGTGAGATTTTTGGATGCAGTGACAGAAAACACCACTTCACCAGTCTGGTGAGTGCAGATAAAGCTGAAGGGCTTGGCCACTTTCACAGCTGAGCTTAACTCAGCGCCTGTGTTAAAGCCCCACCGAGGTCGTGCTTGGTTGCTCAGTATCTGAACAGATGGGTTGCATTTAATTTTGTGGATTTGCATTCAGTCTTTGAAAAATACTCTCCTCTGCAGTGTTGTTCAGTGATATTGAAATACTGTCACATAATCCTGTGTGAAGCTTTCTGGGAGCAAAATATTCCGTCTTGTAATTTCCACATTTCCAAGTTGTTGGAGAATCATCCTCAGTGACTGATTTTTGGAAGAGTAAAAGCTTCAAAAGAGGTAGAACCAACTCAAAGCCTTAATGCTGCAATGGGCGTATTTCAGCTGTAAGTTTTGCTTCACCAGCTCTCTTTATCTGGCCAGCCCTTACTGGAGCTGTGGTGTTCATCCCAGTACTTCTGCTCCTTAGATTACAGCAAGTATCTGTGTTCATTTCATTTTATTTTTATCTATTTTTTTAACCAATACCTCTGCTCTTGCTTTGATCCTGAGTGGTTTTAAAGGAGCTGCCCAATTAATGCATCTACTCAACAAATCAGGAAAACCACATTATCAGAACATTTCACTGCTTGTACATTTGAAACAAGACGTAAATGTCAACGGCCTCAAAAAAAACCCCCAAAATTCAACCCTAATCCTCTCCCCACTCTACCCCCCCAAAAATGCCAAAAAGCAAAAAAAAACCCAATCCTGCCTTGCCTCATAATGAAAGGGTGTTAAAATTATTGACCCAGGAAAGATGTTAAAACTCTAAAACATCAAGCTCAAATATGTGCAGTTTCTGAAAAAGATGATAAATTGAGATCCAGTGAATTGTTGTTACAGGGAATTCATTGTTGCTATAAGTACCCTATTTATAATATCTTCCTGCATCTTCTTATGATATTATTAATGTAAATTGTACTTTTTATTGGCTATTACTAGAACAGGTTGTATGACTCAATCCTCTGCACCTTGTGAGAGGTGCTAACAAAAGATGTAAAAATAGCTCTGGTATTTGTTTTCAGCGAGTTATTTCCTCTTCATCTTCTCCACAAAGAGAGAGGAAAAGCCTGTTTGTTCATTTTTCAAATTGCCCCAGCCAGGGCACAATTGAGTCTGTTGCAGGAATTGTCAGAGAAGGGGGTAAAATGCTTTCAGTCTGCTCAAAGAGATGGGATGCAAATGAAGCAATTATAATGTTTCCTTTCTAATCTAGGGAGGATCTCATCGACAAAAAAATTGAGAGTGCCGTTTCTTGTTTGCAGTCTGTGATTGAGCTGGGACGAGTTATCAGAGACAGAAAAACCATCCCAGTCAAGGTTAGAAACTCCTCACATCTCCTCTCATACCCTGGGAATCTGTAACAGCTTTGTAACTTTGGGATAAATCTAGGGAGACTGAATAGTTGACTTTCTGTTTTGGGGTTTTTTTTCCCCTCAGTATCCTTTGAAAGAAGTAGTAGTTATCCACCAGGATCCAGAGGCTCTGGAAAACATCAGGTCTTTAGAGAAGTACGTACTGGAGGTAAGAACATCATGTTTAAGGGGATTGTGTCTGTTGGTTAGCTGAACAACCTTCCCTGTTGTCCATATTAACAACTCGCAGGTGAAATGAATTTCCAGGGGAGCTGTTATGAAAGGGGATATCGGTGGGTGATGTGCCAAAGTCAGTTTAGTGTTGAGAAATACTTAATCCTACAAACTGAGAGGCTGTTAGAATCTGACCCGTTTGCGTTCTCTAAAGCCATGAAATCCATCTTCAGGCATCAGTGACACAAAACTCTTGGTCTGTTTCCACTAAGCACCGACAGTACAGAGTCTGAGGGGGTTTTCCCTTGTGCAGAAATGGCATGGCCCTTACCCTGTGCCTGTTCTTGGCAGCTTAAGGGTTCTTTCTTCCCTTCAGTGAGGTATCTGTAACAGCAGATCTGCTCACATGCTTAAAATGTGCCGTCATGTGGTGGTTGAAGTTGCCATTGTCAAGGTCAGCTGCTCTCCCTTGACAGAGAGAACAAAAATGTGCATCTGCCCAAGGAGGATCAGCTCACCTCACTTGTCTTGGTGAGGGCAACCATGTCAGTCAGGGAATTCAGGAGATGAAGCACAGGAGGAGCTCTGAAACTCGTGTTAGATATAATTCCAGCAACACGAGCTTTCCCCAAGCCTAAATACACATCTATGGCAAGTCTCTAAAAATTCTGCTGGGGGAATGAGCCCTGGCTCAGGAAGTCTCAGCTCAGTGCACAGGACCTCTACATCAGTGCTGTGTGCTCCTTGCTTTAGTTATTGTGGGGGTTAAATGCTTAAGAATTGTTCACTAGAGGAATTTTAATTTAAAAAATAGTAATTGATTTGCAAGTGGGACTGTAAAGCTTTTCTGTCATGTTAACTTATCGATTATTGCTCTTAGACTTGGCAGTTATGATCCCTCTCTTCAGAATTGTTGTTATTATTAATTATAATACTTTCAATATCTGAATCTCTTCAGCAGTAGAATTCTGTGAAGTTAAGGCTAATGTCTGTCCCCTTTTTTGGATCTGAAAAATGAATTTGTAGGTTGTAGAGAATCCAGTTTTAAGGGAGATGAGGTTTGCTTCCTCAAATTACTTCCAAAAGACTAATTGCTAAAATTTGTTGTCAGCTTCTACAGCTAATGAAAGGTAACAAAAGGAGCTAAAAATTTTTGAACTATTATGTAATTGGGTTGTACATTAGTATGTTTTGATTTGTATTCCTTTGCTACTGCAGACAAAAGTGTCTCTTCTGGAGAGATGAATTAAAACAAACTCAGATGCCTTTGTGGAAGCACAAACACAAAGTACTGTCTATTGTCCTGGTTTTATTATGTGTCTTAAAATTCAACAAGCTGCTGCTGGAGCTTAGTGTGTGTTTTATTGTACTGCATGGCAATCAATCCCGTTGTTTACTGGATGGTGCAGAGCTAAAGAGGTCAGTGATTACAGGCAGGCTGGGCAGCATTGCTTGGGCTGCATTTGCAGCTTTGTTCATCAACCTCCTGCCTATTCAGAGCTTTAGAACCTTCAGTGATTGCCAGGAGTAAATTTGCAGATGCCAGAGGTAATGGGTAAGGAGAATTACACCATTTAATTTCGTGTAGTTGCTGACAAAAGAATTGGAAAAATACACTTGTCAATTCTTCAGAAATTTCATTCATCGCTTTTGCAGAAGGAGCTGTAGTCTTTGATCTGCCGTGCTGCTCTCTCATCTTCAGAACACAGCAAGTCATTTAAATAAATGGATTTTAATATTAGAACTTGCCAGATTATAGAGTTGTCATGCAAAAATAGCCAAGCTCACAAAATGAAGTAAACCCAGAGGGCTTTTAGCAACTGGGCACAGTTGCATTTTATTCATTTCTGTTTGAGGCCCTTCACAAGCCTGGGTCAGGACTTCTCTTCCCAGCAGCTTCCAGGGAAAGATTTTCTCTGAGTAAATTTCACTCTGTGCACAGTCAGAATCTTGTTTCCATCCAACCTTTTGTATTCCCTCCAACCCCCAGCCCTGTGTAGGGCAGCTGTAAAACAGAAAATCAACTTCTCCATCAAACCCAGGGACCGAGCCTGGGATGGGGCTGAATTATCTGACACAGGAGCTGTGCCTGGGGGGCCCAGCAGTTTTTCATGTCTTACACTATTACATAATGAGTACTTCCTTTCCTTTTCAGGCTGCCTGCTTAGAGAGCCCAGCCCAGCTGAAGCACAGCATTTCTGACATTTCTGTCTCTGTTCTGAGGACTGGGCTTAGCTGGGGCACATGGCACCAGCTAAAGGCTCTTGTATGTTCAGGCATGCCACGTACAGCTCTTCCAGCTGGTCTTGGGAAAGGCTGGTTGCCTCAATATGTCCACATGAGACTTGAAAGATGTGTTAAGGAGCTGATTTTGAGTAATTAGGAAGATAAAATTAAGAAATATTTTAAGTCAAAGCACTGAGACTGATGTAAACAGACCTAAGATACAGATTTTTTTGTTTGTTTTTCTAAGACTCATTCTGGGTTTTTAAATGGATAATGTGTACAAAAGAATTATTTCCTAATCTAATTAGTACAGAAAACTTTTCCTGATGGAGTTGGCTGCTCTGTGATTTATCTAATCAGGTCCACAGTCATCTTTCAATTTGTGCTATTTTTTGGATTATTATTTCTTTTCCCCCACGAGGTTGTCATTTACAACTCGTGGGCTCATTTCCAGCAGCACCCCATTGAAACTGAATTTCTGAAGTGCGTAATTTTCATTAGATTTCCTAAAAGATGTATTAAATAAAATTAGATTCAGTTGTGTTCTTGGCTCCTGATGTCAGTAGGACTTCCTAGGGAATTAGGCTGCAGCTCAGAGGTTGTATTTAAGCATTATTTCTCAATCCAAATGTTTGGCTACTTGCTAGTCCTGTCATGCTGATGCTGCCATTTACTTCTGCTTCCTAAATGCCTTGGAGCAGCTTGTTTGCCAAGTGCACCTGGTGATGCTGTAGGATGGTGATGGGAGCTCTGACCACCATCCAGTGGGCATTAAACACCAAATGCTTCAAGTATTGGGCAGCCTGGCAGACAGAACCTGCTGGATTGCACTGACACGTACATGCAGGTCTGTGTCTCATGTTTTCCAGCCCCAGTCATATTCTCTCCAGAGTTCCAGCCTTGGTCTTTCCTCATATTAAAACTACGTTGTCCCCTCAATCAGTTGTTGTGTAAAACTTGCCGCAGCACCACTATGTTCCCTTCAGATATGGGGACAAAATCTGCACCTGTAACTCAGAAAAATGGGTACACACATTCCTGCAGTGTGTGGGGCCCCTCCTGAAGTCCATGCAGGTTTTATAAAGCTGCCTTGGCTGCAGGGCACAGCCAGAAGCTTTTCTGAGCTGGCTGGTTTTACGTGCAGTGAAGGGCTGGAATGAACAGGTAAGAAGGAGACAAAATGGTGCCATTTTGTACAACCTCAACCATAAAATGGTTGGTTATAGTTTCCTGGCTTGATGTGTCCTGAAAGGACTGTTCCAGCAGAATTTTCCCTCCTGAGCTCTGCCATTGGAGATGGAGACGGAAATTTTCCCTCCCTCCTCTGCCATGGAGGCCATTGGCTCCAGCACTGCACACAGAGGGAATGGGTTTAGCTCGTCAGGCCGTGTGAGGGAGAAATAAAAAGGACTGTTGAGTAGGGAGCTGATTTGAGGTGGGAGCTGTCTGAAAACAACAAAGAACTGCTGCCTGGAGGCTGAGTGAGGCTGGGCTGTGCTGCTGAAGGCGGCTTCAGGGTGGGCTTTGCTCGCTCTCCCAGTGCCGCCCGTAGAGACAGTCCCAGGCAAACCTTGCACCTTTCCCTTGCCCCTTCCCTTGCCCCTTCCCCTTGCCCCCT
>WBMY01006043.1:83956-115473 GCA_013397315.1 Donacobius atricapilla | reverse complement strand
TGTGTCCCCGCAGGAGCTGAACGTGCGGGCGCTGACGCTCTCGGCCGACAAGGGCAGGTTCGGCGTGCGGCTGCGGGCCGAGCCCGAGCACACGGTGCTGGGCCGCCGCCTCAAGGCCGCCTTCAAGCCCGTCATGGCCGCCATCAAGGAGCTCAGCAGCGAGCAGCTGGAGCGCTTCCAGGAGACAGGTCTGTCGCCCTGATTTTCTTCACCTTCTCTTCTGTTCACCGCTTTCGTGGTTTCGGGTTTTTTTCCTCACGCTTGGGTGATGTAAACAGAGCCAATGTTTTCATAATTTCAAGGTAGTTTACGTTCCTGTTCTTAGAGCTATGGACAGCTGATGGACAGTTGTCTTGACCGATGGGATGGGAGAGGTGTCAACCTTCTCCCCCAATCCCTGGCCTTTGTAGAAATACTATAAAATGGAATCAGATCTTTTTAAGTAAATTAGTTCCTGCCTTCTCACCAAAGTGTGTGTGTGTGTGTGTGACGAACAGCGTCACGGGTGTGTGTCCTAAGCTTGTATCCCCTGCCTGTTCCGTACCTCTAAGGCTGATTCTGAGAGCGACCCAGGGAAAGGAGAAGCGCGCGGTTTGGTTTAACAAAACTGCCTATCTGCTGCGCTTTTTTTTTATTTCTCCTAGACTGCGTGTTCATCAGAAGCACGAATGGCAGTGAAACAAAGATCTCCTATGCTTTTTAGTTAGTTTTAGCTAACTAGAGCAGAGAAATTCCCTAAACTGTTTTTTTTTCCTTTTTCTTAAGACTGTTTAAGCCTGCCTCAGACTAAAAACCCAAAGGAGTACTGAGAGCTCACACCTTTGCCCTCCGGGGCCCAGGACAGCATTTTTCTTCAGCACCAAAGGAACTGATAAAACACTAAGAAAAAACAAGTGGCACCCACAGCAAAGACTTTCTCAATTTGCCGTCTCACTTCAAACCAAGAAGTTTTATTGTTTTGTATTATTCATTCTTTATGCTTGTGGGCACTTTGTTTATTAAATGAATAGTTTTTTTCCACTTTTCTCTGAAAATGTTCTTTCCCAGATCAGTTAGAAATAAAAGCCGTTTAGGTTTGCTTTACCAGAAAAACCCTTATTTAAGGGATTTTCTCCCAGATTACCTGAAATCAAAGGAGTCTGTAGTGGGACAGACCCCTCAAGTGTGGGAAGTAGAAAAAGCAGAAAACTCTCAGAGTTAGAGATAGAAAGATCCGGGAACAAGGACATGTAATAATAAAACTGTATTTCTGTGCCGTGTAGAGGTAGGCCTTAGCAAGCAGAAAAATATGTCAAGCAAGATAATAGAAAAGTTCAATAATGAGGCTTTGTGCTTTGTTTATAGAAGAGTATAAAAAGTTCCTGAATAGCAAAAAAGATGAAACAAGCACCTATTGTCAGAGATAAGATATAGGTGTAGTTTTAATGATTGGTTTAGGCAGATGTCTGTGAGCTCTAAACAATTTGCTGTTGGTTAGAAAACTTTCAAAAGGCCTTGTAACCAAGAGAACTTTGGCTGCTGTTGGCAGGACT
Source organism: Donacobius atricapilla (assembly GCA_013397315.1). NCBI lineage: Eukaryota > Metazoa > Chordata > Aves > Passeriformes > Mimidae > Donacobius > Donacobius atricapilla. Next base: position 113,941 of record WBMY01006043.1, on the reverse strand, counting down.
TGAACTGTTGCCATCTTTCAATTGTCTCACCCTGTAATGAGGTTGATGCTGCAATAAAGCTCAAGGAAAGTCTCCCAGCAGTCCCATCCCATTGTTTGGAAAAACTGGATCCAACACTCAAGCATGGCAGGGTATCCTTTTGTGGGCTTAGGGGAGCTCAAGGCCTTATTATCTTCCCTCTTATTATCCCTCTTCAGCTGTTAGTACCTGTCAGAGGAGGTTTAGGATGGGTAATAGGAAAATGTTCTTCCTCCAGAGAGTGTCAAGCATCCCAGGGAATGGGTGCAGCCCCAAGGCTGCCAGAACTTCAGGAGTGTTTGGACAACACTCCCAGGGATGCACAGGCGGCATTGTTGGGGTGTCTGGCCAGGAGTTGGACCCAGTGATCCCTGTGGGTACCTTCCCACTCTGATTTTAAGTGCTACTGTAAAGCCAAGATGAAGCAGAGAATAAGCTTTATGTGAGACTGAATCAGATTGGAACTGAGTATTTGTGCAGTAGCTTTTATTCTAAAAGCATTCCTTTGATTCCAGAGTTACAAGTGGGTGTGAATTTTGCAGCTATATCTGTTTAGCGAACTGCTAAAATGGAAATTTGGAGTTGGTGGAGTATACAGGTTATTTTTAAGTTTTATTCCATTCAGATGGTTCCACACAAACAGTTGCTGAAGTGCCAGTGTTTTAGTGAGCTCTGCTGCTTGGAGAAGTGCTTGTGTGAAAAATGGGAATGTGGGATAATTCAGTGCTGCTTTCTAGTGCTTAACTGCTGTTTGCCCGCATTGCCAATATATGTATTGCACGTGTGTGAAGTCTGATACTGGGTAAAGCTTTCTGAATTTAAAATTGGGGGTTTTACTTGACTGGTAAGAGATGCTCTCCATCTGCCAACCCTGCAGGCAGCATTGTTGTGGAAGGACACGAACTCCATGGGGAGGATCTCCGACTCATGTATCAGATGACAGAGGGATCTGCCCAGTTCGAGGCACACTCCGATGCTCAGGTATTTTATTGGTTATTTCCTCTCTTTCTTTCTTAATTAAGGGAAGAGTTCCTCTGGAAGCAGTAGGAAAATGATGAGGTGAAAGCTGGCTTGGTTTGTTAGTTCAGGTAGCTCAGCATGTTCAGGAGTGTGTGAGTCCTGGAGCTGTTCAGTACTCCCTTCACCCTTGTATTTTGTGCTAAAAGCATCCTGAGCTCCTGAGTGTTCCTTCCACCTTGTTTCCAGTTTGTCACCTGCTCATCAGCGTTCTGTGCCTTTGCTCAGGTTTTGGTGCTGCTGGATGTGACCCCAGACCAGTCCATGGTGGATGAAGGAGTTGCCCGGGAAGTGATTAACCGCATCCAGAAGCTTCGCAAGAAGGTGAGCACTCACTGGGCTGGGACAAGACATTTTCATTTCCTTTTCAGCAGTCTGGGCAATATGCAGCAGAGACTGCATTTTTAAATTAAACCTGAAGCCCAGTATCATTTACTCCTCATGCATGGCTTTCTGTTTGGATTCCCTTGCAAGGGCTCTAAAGGATGTGTAGAGAAAATTTTCATGGGGCATGTTATTTTGGAAAAGATGTCTGTGCAGTTAAGGCTGCATAAATGATAGATTTATAGAAAAGTCTGGGTTGGAAAGGACCTTTGTTCAGCATAAGACTGAAAAACTACAATTTTTTACCAAAATAGTTATTTTTTACATTATATATATGTTTTTAAAAAAAAATCTGTATAGATTCTATATAGATACATAAAATATATATACATATACACACGTAGTGTTTTTTTAAAAATATCTATATCCACACCTATGTAGATTTATGTATTTAAATGTTTTTTACATGTATAAAACTTAAAAGAGTATTTATTTCTGTATAAAATATAACCAGGAAGGAATGTGGCCACGAAAACTCTCCCATGTGTTACTGGATGATTTATTTAAATTTAGTGCTGTAACGGCATAAAGCCGTAATTTACTTTCATTATAATAAATATCAATATACTTAATCTTGCCTATACTCCCATGTTTTAAGATTCTCGGTGTTTTTGCAGAAGGGTTGTTTTTTTTTTTTTCCTAAATCTTTTGTGGAAGCTTTTAACAGCTGCTTGAAAAACACCATTTTTCCTTCACTTGACGAGTGTTCCTCTCCTGGTTTGTGGTTTTGCTGTCAGTAATGGCGTGTCTGTGTCCTGCAGAGGAACCTGGTCCCCACGGATGAGATCGTGGTGTACTACAGGGCCCTGCCCGAGGGGGAATACCTGGACACCGTCATCCAGCGCCACGCCGAGTTCATCTTTGCCACAATAAAGGCAGACCTGAAGCCTTACCCGGTGCCTACCTCAAAGGAAGTTCTCATCCAGGAAACAACCCAAGTAAGAAGGAGTAGCACTGCTTGCATAGTTCATTTCATTTGCTTGTAACCCAGCAAGCTGCTGCAATTAAAGAATAATGGTGTCAATATTTATTTGTGGGATAGAGCAGATAGTGTTTTCTGTCTATAACTTTCTGTGTTAGTCTTTTTTGGTTTCTAAAAGAAAGGAGTTGGGTTCTGTATGCGTGGTGTTTTTGAAAATCAGGCTGCGTGGATACCAAAGTAAATAACTGAGGCAGTTGTTTGTCTGAACTTAATACACAGTTATTTGTACTTGGATTAGTGTTGTTTGAACAGCCCAAATGTTCTTGCTCTGATTTTTTTAGATTAATAGACTTTTGTATTAGAACTTCTCCTTCGAGGCTAAATTTGGCTTAAGACCAACTTGTTTAATATTTAAGGATGTTTTTTCCTCTGCCCTGCGTTGTTGAAGTTGTCTGTTGTAAAAGTGTAGTTTCACAGTTCAAATCAGCAGCAATTTCTGTTGTTTACTTTGGTTGCTTCTTCTGACATATTTGATGATCATTTTGCTATGTTTTTCCTGAAACTTACTTTATTCAAAAGACATTGCTAGCAGAACTGTGAATGAACTATTCTTCAATGTAAATGTCCTGCTGGACCGCAAAGATTAATTTGCACAAGAGTGTAGGATCTATCAGACTTGAAATTTGATGTGCAGAATGGCTGGGAAGGCAGGGAATAGCTGAAAGGAAAGGGCACATTTCATCCACCTTAATAGTATGTGTAAAGGAAATGTTTTATAGTTATTAATGCACTTCTGAAGTTGTACAGATTTGGAACAAAGCCCTCTTTGGCCTTTTTCAAAACTATCAGTTTCATGTAGTGACAAAGAGGGGGAAAGCGCTTAAGTAAATACAGTGGTTGAGACATCACTGAAAATCTTTAAGTTTTTTCTAAGTCCTTATGATACTTCTGATGGACAATTTGATGCAAAGACGACAACATCAGATCTGAATTGGAATGTAAAAGTAGCTGGAAATACAGTGCTGGGAAGCCCCTGTCTGATTGCCTGCCTCAAAATCCCCTGTACCTGAGCTGTAGTGCTGGTCACTGGTGCTTTCCATGAAAACTTTCATGCCTGTGCAAGTATGGTTCCCCCCGCGCTTATTTTACTCTTCCCTAAATCTAATACAGCATATTTTAGTGAAGAAAACCATTGTGAAAAGATGAGTGCATTGGTTTAGTTGTAAATAATGCTGTGTGTGTAGAGATGAAATCCTACCCTGACAGCAGGCACCTGACCTGGTTTTTATGGCTAGAACTGATGGCTGTCGTCTGGATGTCAGCAAAAACCAGGCAGTCCTTTCAGTTGTGGAGATGATGAGCTGGTGTGTGACCCCGGGAGAGGTTTGTAGCTCAGGCCACGCATTTGCACAAATGTTGAATTTCAGGCAGAGAAAATCTACTGAAATCTTCACTAAATAACACTGTTCTGCCAGCCAGTTCTGTGGGGCTGTTGATAGCTCAGTTTAGAGAAATGCAGTTGTCTCATCGTGGGCATCCAGCTGAGGGACCTTGAAACCTTGTCAGGTAGGGTGTTTCAAACAAAACCATGAGCAGGGAACTGGGCTGCTTCTCTCTGGAGAAGCTCAGAGCCCCTTCCAGTGCCTAAAGGGACTTTAGGAGAGCTGGAGAGGGACTGCGGACGAGGGATGGAGGGACAGGACACAGGGAATGGCTTCCACTGCCACAGGGCAGGGCTGGATGGGATATTGGGCAGGAATTGTTCCCTGTGAGGGTGGGGAGGGCCTGGCGCAGGTGCCCAGAGAAGCTGTGGCTGCCCCTGGATCCCTGGCAGTGCCCAAGGCTGGGTTGGACAGGGCTTGGAGCAGCCTGGGACAGTGGAAAATGTCTTTGCCCAGGGCAGGAAGAGTGGAATGGGATGGTCACCAAGGTAAGGTACCTTCCAACCCAGGCACTCTGTGAGAGGCTGCAAGTCCTGAGTGCTGAGGGGGTGCAGTCTGTGTGTGGGAAATGGAGGCACAGAAGAACAGAAGTCATGCACTTGTTGATTATTGTTTTATTTTAAGGAGTCTCCATTATAGAATCATAGAATGGGTTGGGTTTGGGAGAGGACCTTGAAGATCCTGTAGTTCCATCCCCTACCATGGGCAGGTAGAACCACCCCAGAGAACTCCTTGTGGAGGTGCTCTGTGCCTGCTGCAGCCTTTTCTGTGCTTGTGGCCTTGATGTGCCTCTGAACTCTTCGTCACACACTTAGACTTTTAAACAGATGTTGCAGAGGGAAACAGATGAGTGAGATTTCAGTGCAACTGTCGAGTGCTCCTTGGAAGTCTCTGTTGCTGGGCCTGCAGAGATGGATTGCTTAGGGCAGATGCTTGACTCCGTGTTCTGCTGCAACTTCTTTGTCACCCTGAGAGCAGTGACATGAGAAAGCCCTTCCTGAGAAATCCTTTCATGGGAGTGTGTAAGTTAAGGCAGCTGTGGCAGGATCATTGCACTGAATTTCTGGGAGTTATTCAGAGGAGTAACCGGAGTCTGCTTGATGTTGAATATATGTGAAGACTGGAACAAAAAGGAAATTCACTCTGTCCTTTTTACACTTACTGTGATTACATTCAAATCATTACTTCTGGGAAATTATCCTGGATCAATTTTTGATACAAGGCTTTAATTCTGAGCGCCTTTCCCAAAGACTTGCTCCAAGCCACAATTAAAAAGAAAAAAAGGCATTTTCTCAGAAACTATTGGTGCAGAAAAGCAGGTACTTGAAAAATGAATTTTGAATTGTTAGTAGAATGGATAAACACAAAATGGCAGCATAGGTGTTTTTCCCTACTTTGTAATAAGACTTCAGTAAAGAATGACACTTGTGTCTGTCACCCTTTGGACTGAGTCTCTTGCCAAAGACCATCTCTAAATTAAAAAAAAAAAAAAAAAAAAAAGGCTTAAATTATCTTTTAGTACAAATTGTTCATATGGGTAATTTCTGGAAGATCCATGTTGGATTTCCTACAGCGCCTCCAGGTCTGACAGGGTCACTGATACCTTCTGGGGAGATACTCAGAGGCTGGTGGGCCCACAGCAGCTGTGACCCAGGGGGTTCTCAGTGGTTCCCCAGGGACAGTGAAACCTTTTCCAGGCAGAGACTGAGAGCAGGGCCCTGGGCAGTACTCTGAATTTCTCTGGAAGAGTGTTCCTCTCTGGCAGATTTGCTTTGGGATTGTATTTTGGGAGGGTGTCATCGCTGCTCATCACTTGTGAAAATCAGGCTGTTTATTCCCTGCTTTCCTGACATCTGGTACAGGCAGATTCCTGTCTGGAGCACTGTTACTGAAGGAAGATGTGGGGAAAATCCCTATTTTATGGTAAATCACGTTTAGCATAGCAAGGCAAGATCTTGTCGTTCACTGAAGGAGAATATTTTGCTGTCTTTGTTTAAGAAAACAATATTGAACTAATACTAATGTCTCTCTTTCCCCAGCTGAAGGGATCAGAGCTGGAAATCACCCTGGTCAGAGGAGGGCTGTGTCAGAGTGTTGGCCCAGCCTGTGCCTACGTCAACCTCAAAGTTTGTGTCAATGGGACAGAGCAAGGTAGGAATGAACATCCCCAGCTTGATTTGTCAGGGCTGGTGGAAGGGAGAGTTTGGAAAAGGTGTGCTGAATGCTGGAGCCTGAATTCATTTGCAAGATGGTGCAGCCTTCCTTCCAATAGGAGCTTTAAATAATTCTTGAAAACAAGTTTATTCAAAGCAAAACCACACCTGTCCATGATTTCTTCTGAGGGAAACACTCCCATGGGCACAGGAGTTGTTACTCCTGCTCCAGGGAGAGTTTGTGTGTGAGTATCTTTGTGAGGGGTGCCCACAGATTTGGGGCTGTGCTTGAGAATTTGTGATTCTTGCTGTAGCACTGTGCAGGAGGTGAGGCCTGGATGTGGAGGAGATGGCTTGAAAAGCTCAGAGATGAGAAGAATAATTAAAACTAGAGAATAGCCTGACTGTGTCTTGAGCAATGGACATGGGTGCAGAGATGTTGTTACAAGGGTGAGTTATATATTCAAAAGAGAGAAAACTAAATGCACTTGGGGAGGTTTTTTTCTTGTGTGTACTGACAGTTTATGTATGGAAATCAGTGTGCCTCGTTGGACATGATCACAGAGCTGCTCCCTGAGTGAGAATGAATCCAGCTGGAAAAGCTGGGGACCATCTCAGAGGACATAGTCTGTCAGCTTTTAAACAATATAATACTGAAATGTACTTTAGTAACATATAAATGGCACTGCCTTGTTAATAAAAGCAAATATAACTTCTATACTACAAAGCTGAAGTACACATTAGTCCATTTCTTTGTTTTCTTTCCCCTTTCCCAGTAAAAAAAATTGGGAAGATGCAGTGTTGCCAGTTTTAATTGGCTTAGAAACTCAGTAGAAGTAATTAGTGTCATTAGAAAATCATTAGAACTTAGATATTGCTTCCAAACTGCATTTTAATTTCTTAATTTTTGTTTTAGATGGTGTGTTGCTGCTGGAGAATCCAAAAGGAGATAATACCTTGAATTTCACTGGACTTATAGATGCTGTCTCCTGCATTTTTGGTCTCAAAAATTCCAAACTGACAGTTTTTAATGGAAACACAGGTAAATGGAGTATGACAAGGAAAATTGAAAGTCTTTCTAGCAGCAGCTAGGAGTCGTTTACTGTATAATTATTTACTGTGTAATTTATATCTGTCCAGCTAGCTATATCAAATTGACAAGAAAATGGGCAAGGAAATACTCCATTTTATAGTACTTAGCTTGTGAGACTGTCTTTATAGTCACATCAACATGTTTCCAAAAGCTGCTGCTAAATGGTGCTCATCTGTTATCTTGCTTCCATTGCAGTTCTCATCAGGACAAAATGTGATTTATTTCAGTGTTTCCACTGGGCCCAGGCTATGCTGGATCATGATGGCGAGCTGCCATCATCCTCTCCGTGCTTTCTTTTCCCTAATGCCTCAGTAGGCAGGGTGAGAACTTAAGCTGAATGCAAACTGTGATCCATAGAAGAAAAACGTTGCCTTTCCACCCTGGAGAACCTTGAGGAGTTCTGCATTTCTTCCTTTTTTTAGAAAAACCTATGGAATATTTTTGCAGCTTGAACTTTAAGGCACAAGAATGTAAAAAAAAAAAACCCAAACTATAAATTGTTAACAGTAATTGAATGGCTACAAAACCTTTCATGAGTGGTTTTTTTCATGGAAATACTGCAGAAGCACATCTGAACTGGCTGTTTTGAGGTGCCCCTGGGCTGCTGAGGATCACCAGTTCATGTCTAACAATGACATCCGTAAAGAAGTAGTCTGTGTGTCACTGTTGCCACTTCAGTCCTTAGTTTCCTTACTTGTCCTGTCCTGAGAGTGTTTCTAGGAGGATTTGGGGGTTTCCCATCTGATGTCATCCATTAGCTCACTGCGATAAATCTTCCAGGTCATGCTCAGCTCAGCTGAACAGTCCTGTCATACAGAAGATTAATCTTTGCTTTCAGTCAGAGGGGATTTAGGGGAAATCCTTCAGTATCTTCCTCAAGTTCCAGTTGTGTTTTGAAGGAGGAAATGGTTTTCCTTGAAATCGTTTTCCAAGCAGGAGGGATAACAGTGTGGTCTGTGCCTGCAGAGCAGGGTCTGTCCTATTATTCATTGTCACCACAGATAGTAAGAGATGGTCTGCAAAAGGCCCAGAAGAATTGGGGGTTTCTCAACTCCCATCTCATTAAGTTTATAAGTGGTTTGACTCCGTATCTGGGGGTTTTCTGCCATTTAAAGGATAAAAAGATGCAGCAAGCACAAATCCATTTATGCTGAAGTCCTAAAGGAAGCCGTGAAGAATACTGAAACCTTCCCTTTTTCTCTGCTGTAGCAACGAAGGCTTTATTCCTTTCCTTTCCATGTCACTTTTGCTCCTTAGAAATCATTTTGGGACTTCCATTTTGGCATCCTGATTTTCAGCTTTCAGTATGTGTCAGTGGTCTGGGCAGAGCCAGGGGATTTTCCCTGCCCACTTATTAACCATATGGAAATGCCCTTGGAAAGATCAGATTATCAAACTGGTTTTTGTTGAAGTTTGTCACATCTCAAACAAGTATTGGTCAGCAGATGTGGCTCTCTGGGGAGTCACAGTTCAGGGCATGTTCCCGGAAAGCAGTCCTGAAAAGGTGTCAGAGAATAGAAGCAGAATTCCAGGGTTTGCTGTGGATGCAATCCATCTGCTTTATCTGCCCAGCCTTGGTGTGGGTAAGCTCAGAGGAGGTCTCGTGGTGATTCCAGGGCCTCTGGAGGTGAGCAGGGGTTGGAATCAGCTGCTGTGTCCAAGAGGAATTGCAGAGAGAGGTCTTGCGCTCCAGACAAGGAATTTCTGAATAGTTCCCATGTGTGTTAATGAAATTGGGACCCAGTGAAACCGTCTTTCTGGCTCCTCATTCCCTTCCTGTGGTTTCCTGGGCTGCCCACTTTACTTGCAGTAATTCATTATCTTGTTCTCTAATTGTAATGAAGGTTTCCTTAGGGTGGTGTGGTGGCACAGGATCAGGCAGTTCTTGTATTAAGGGAGGCTCAGAGAGGTCCTGTTCCTGCTTTCCAGTGCAGCATTGGAATAATGGGATAAACATTCCCTCCCCAACAGCGTGTTAAGGTATTCTGAGGAACTGCACAATCCCCAAACAAGGCTCTGGGATTTGTACTGACCTTCAGAAACTGAAAATAGAATTTCTCTCTTTGTACATAAAAAATAAATTCAAAGGGAAGAAGCTGGGGTCAAGTCAGATGGTAAAAAAAGTTGTCTGTGAGTTTTTTTCCTCTATATTGCTGAAAACTCTCTAAACTCCTTGTTTGGGATGCTTGTAGACTGGCACTCAGCTTTCATGGAAGTAGCCCATATTGGAAAAGATTAATTTAAAACACTTTTAATTGTTTATGGGAAGAAATGCATCTGTAAATTATGTGGGGCTTAAAAAAAAAGGGAGGGGCAAGGAAGGTGGGGCAAAAATCCCCCTGTAAACTTTTTGATCCATGTCTTATTTCATCTTTGTGATTTTCAGATGGCTGATTTTTTTAACCTTCAGTTTTAGAAGGCTGTGAGGCTGTAAGGTACCTTAGAGGAGAGCAGTACCACTTAAACCCCAGCTGCAGGGAGAACTGACTTCTAAAGTGATTTTGATGAGCACTTGTAATACCTGCTTGCCTTCGAGTCTGATATCCAAAAAGATGATCCATTTTTTCTTGCTTTTATGGGAGGGTTCTGTGAACAGACTTTTTGACAGCACTGTGCCTGAGCTCTTCCCTGGGAAAATGTCAGTGCTCCTGGAATGCCAAATGCTAATTTGTTAATTGGGCAAACCCCCACTGCTGCTGCTCGTGCCTCCTTGCCCTGCAGGGATCCACAGGGATGCTGCCAGCTGGGGAATGGCAAACTGGGAGTTACTGGGCCAGGTGTTCCCAGCTCTGTCCCCGCTGCTCCCCTTTGCTCTCTCTTCCTGTGGACTGAAATTGTGCTGGGTTAGGAATAGCCTGCCCCTGGCTCCCTTCTATTGGATGAAATCTTGCTGATTCCCCTCCACTTGTTAATTCAGTTGTTTTCTTGCTTTCCTGAAAATAAAACCAAAAGCAAATCCCCTTCCTGTGCTTGAGCACGTGCCTGGCACCTCAGACAGGACCGAGCAGTGCTTGGCTTTTTGTTTCTTTTTTCTTCAAACCGTTATAAATTTATATACAAATATATAAACGTTGAGATTTAAAATACACATTTTAGAATCTTAAGTGCAGCTTAGGGTCTTTGTACTTCCTTGAGCAATATTGTAAATGCTCCCCAGTGCACCCCACTCTGTTCTGTGGCACTTGACAGAATTTTGAGAGCTTGTAGCTTGTGGTTACTGTTCACCTTCTTGTAGGGTTAGGTTTTTTGAGGGTTTGGGGCTTTTTTGAGAGCTGGGTGGTTGGTTAAGGGTTGGGTTTTATTATTTATAAGTTTATAAACCTACAAAATGTATAAATTTATAAACTAGTCCCCATGAGATTCTTTTAGGTGAACTGATAGAAAATGAGCTTTGTACAGCTTAGGCTCTGTGCCATGGGAATAGGGCTGCTATGGAATGAAAACCTGTTGGCTGGAGCTGACAGGTGTGCCTGTTCCATATGTACAGGAACACACAGTTCTGACAAGAAATTTAATGCATAAGTTCTCCTTGGATTTGATCTCTGGAGCTCTTTGCAGCAGAGAGTGATGATATTCCTGTGTATCTTTAATAGTGTGCCCATCAGTGGCTCTGTTTGACCTCAAGGCTCAGGCATTGCTGCAGATTTCGTTTCTATCACAGAAACCTCATCAGCTTCTCCTCCCAGCACTCCCGGGGATCGCTTCTGATGCCCTTGGAGACAGGGCACCTGCTTTGGGTCTGGTCTTCCCCCATTCTCTCCATCTGCCTGGCTGGAGTCGTGCTGGATCTTGAGCTGTGGTGGCATTACACACAGACACTCATGTAGGGGCCTTTGTTCATGAGCCATGACTTGTGGGTTTGATATTTTTGAGCCTGGGAGAATTTTTAGCTTGCTAATCATTGCTAGTTTTTTTCTTAAGGGAAAGCTGTCAACAGTTTCTCTTTTCAAAACATCTCTCTCTGTTTCTCAGCACAGGTTCAGCAAACAGTGTTCCCTTTGCCAGAACAACTGTCCCCAGGGGTTGTTTCCTATTCCTGAACCAATGGAGAGCAGTGTCAGTGCCATGGAGCAATAATAGACCTTTTTACACAACGTGTTCTAAAAGAAACTGTTGGGATTGTAGATAAAGCCTTCTTTCTCTTCTGACAACTCTATGGAGTCAATCTATTTTGTGTCCTACCGTGACATTGACTTAGTTTTTTTGTTTGCTTTTTCTGGAGTTTAATATATTTAATATTAATAAATATCCTGATGTTGCATAAGTAACACATTCCCAGTGCTGCTTTGGCCAGGGGAGTCTGGGTGCAAGCGAAGATCACAGCTCTTCATGTAATGAGATAGGAATGGTTGGCTTGGGTGAAAAATTTCTTGCTTCTTTGAAAGTTAGCTAACTATTTTTATTGCATAAATCACTATGTGCATAAGAAATGTTATATAGGAACTAATTTCCACAGCAAACGAAGCACCCCCTTTGTGTTATTATGAAAACCAAGCATTTCTGCACAAATTCCATTTCTCCAACAGAGAAGCTCTTTCTCGAGGATGGGATTGTGAAGGAGGAGAGGCTGCTGCGGCGGGGTCAGGAGTGAGACAGCCTCCCTGTCAGCTCCTGGGGTGCCCTGATTGGTGTCACTTTGTGTTGCAGAGCTGGTGAACCCGACAGAGCTGCTGGGCCTCACTGGGAAGACTCTGCAGGTGACAGCAGGGCCAGCCCCTGCCCTGCCCTGCTCCCCCAGCGCCCTGCTCTGCCAGTACATCAACCTGCAGCTGATCAATGCAAAGCCACAAGGTACGTGGGCTGCTGGGCTGCTTCTTCACAGCCTGGCCTTGCTGTCACGCAGGCTCTGGCCTTTTCCACCTGCTGGTGCACAGGGGTAGGTTTTCCTTGGTATATGGGGATTTAAAAGATTTTTTTCCTAGTGTGTACTTTCTGATAAAAACGATTTTTATACTTAGCTTTCCTCCCTTTTCTCCTAAGAGAGAAAGGAGAGCCGGTTTGAGATAAGGGGCAGTAGTCAAACAGGAGCCCCTGGGCGTTGATTTCCTGTTTCTGACCATCAGCTCACCTGTGCAGCTCATTGTAAAAGGCTCAATCTAAACCAGACCAGTTTGAATGAAGAGTCAGCTCTTTACCGGGACTTTGGAAACAGCCTGTGAAACATTTCTTAGTGCTATTTACAAGCCAAGTGAATTGTATTATTCTCCTGCTCTGGGGTGTAGAGATGTGTGTGTGTAATTCTGTTTCCCAGCTGCTAATCTGGCACTCTGAAAGCTCACGTGGGAGCAGCTGAGTTGTTTCAGTAACTTGCTCTTACCCTGTGCCCTGGTATGAACCCTTTCTGACTCTACTGAGAGCTCGCAGGAGCCAAAAATGTGGCTTTTACAGGGGATCAGTACTGACTGATCATCAGTAGGTGCTTGGTGAGTTTCTGCATGAACTGGTTTCTATGTCTTGTTGAAATATTTCATGTTTCCCAGACTCTGTGTTAACCTGTTAACCCATGTAAAGAATTTTTTTCTGTTGGTCAAGCTATCAATGATCACTTACATTTCTGGTTCTATAATTCATGAACTTAGTGAATATCTCTAGTTAGGTATTGCTAATTTTTCTCTCAGTACCATGAAGAAATAGAGATGAAATGGAAGAAGAAATCCTAAATTTCAATTTACCAAGATAAATGATTTCATTTCTTCCTAATAGTGACTCAGCTGTTTTATCTTGTCCAGAATGCCAGAAAGGAACAGTGGGAACTCTCCTAATGGAAAACCCTGTTGGTCAGAATGGATTAACCTACAAAGGACTTCTGCATGAGACAGCAAAAGTTTTTGGGCTCAGAAGCAGGAGGCTAAAGTTGTTCCTGGATGAAGCACTGACTCATGGTAAGCACAAACCTTTGGTTTGCTTGTCTGAGGATCCTTGGAAGTTGTTGAGGAGCAGCTCATGTAACCTGAGATCCAGTTTAATTACTAAATCCACACTATTCACACACAGGTTTAATTTTGTCCAGTAATTCAATATTAGCATAACAAAATCCTTTAAGCAAACATATAGATTTAGAAGTTCTAAGCTGTATTACATTCCCTTCATGAAATGGCCAAGGCAAGTTGTGTAAAAGCTTTTTCCTTCTGCAGTAAAGGTCAGTGAGCAGTGGGAATGGCAGTGCCCTGCTGAGTGACTGAACAGTGAATCCCTCCTGGAACTGAGTCTACAGTAGGAGTATTTTAAGACTCTGTTTAAATTTGTAACATTCATGTTGTTGCATTGTCTTGGAGAATTGGAGTGGGTGGAAAAGAGTGTTGGATCTCTGTTAGAGCAGTGTGGGTAGGGCACAGCCATCTGGGATACCTGGGAAGCAGGAAGCTTCAGCACATGCTCACAGTCTGAAATGCTAAAGAACCTCCCAACACCGCTGACAGATGGGAAACAAAAATCTCTGATTCATGAGAAAGTGTGACCAAAGCTGGAGCCACCAGTGGTGCTGAAAAATTGGATCAGAGTGATTTGGGACTTCATTTGACAGAGAGAATGGATTGGAAACTACATGTTAAAAACCTAAACAGCTCTGAACAGGGATTGCTGCATTCAGGAGAATTCAGCACTCTGAATGAAATGGTGCCCAGGGTTCTGTCTGCAGTGTGTCACAGGGATGTGGTTTCTGAGCTGTTTGGGAGGGATCCCTGACATTTATTGGCTCATCACACGTTACCTGACCAGAAGTCGGACATTTGCTCACTGCCCATCTCAGGCTGGGCTGAGCTCCCTCAGGAGGTGCTGCCAGTGGGGAGGGCAGGAGGGGCAGCTCTGGTGCAGCTGCTGAGAACTGGGATCACTCAGCTCGCAGAGGATTTAGGTGGGATATGTTGGAATCTGAGCAAGGAGGGGTTTTTGTTGTGGATTTTCGACTGGGTTTTTTAAAAGTTTTACTTCATATGATCTGAAGTGTGTTTATTCACAAGCCATTTTTGTAACTGAAATGGATCTCAGATGCTGATGAAACTTTCTGATGATAGTGTGAGCAAATGCCAGAAATAACGTGGTGAGTGGTGTTAGCAGAGAACTGGAGCCTGGAGTGTTTCAGCACAAGGGGTAAAAACCAAGGAGATGAACCACACTTGGTTTGCATAAACTAAAAGGTATTTTTGTGTGCAGCCTTACCCACCTGGGGATTCAGGAACAAGGGATGTTAGGCACAGTTCCTCTTTGGTTCCTGTCACTGGTACAGCACCAGATGATTCTGTTCAGACACTGAAATGACCACTGTAGGAAACTGCAGAGCTTTGAAAGAGGCAAGGAGCTGATAGGACAGGAAGATGTACAGGCAAAACAGCCTTTAAGGCTCAGTTGAAGTGAGGATTTTTAAAATGTCTTCACCTGAAAGGGAAATGGATTAAATCACTGTAACATTTGTAGTATGGATTCTCTAGAACTGCTTAATTAAAGTGTATGAAGTGACAGTTCACAGTGATGTGAAAGATCATATTTGATAACTCCTCCAAGGCCAAAACAACTGATTTGGTCTCTTTTAAAAACTCAGAACACAGAGAGATTGGTCCCAGAGGTTTATTTGTGCAGCTAATGCCTTGTAGCCACACTTCTGCTATCTCAGATGTAATTCTCAGCATTCACCTCCTTGAATAACGTTTTTTAAGTTTAAACACTGGCATAGCTGTATTTTATCTTCACATCTCTTTTTTGTGTGATAAATAAGTGCTGCATATAAAACACTTTGATGTTTCTAGAAAACATTAGGTCAATTGCTGTTTATCTATATTGTTGCAGCTTTGTAATCTCCTATTCATCTTCTGATCAATCTGTTCGAGGTCTTACCTTCAGAACAACAAAGTTCAGTCTCTTGAGTAGGTTTTTTGTGGTTTATTCTGAAAAATGGATTTGCTGTTAACTGTTTGAAACGTTTGATGAAAATAACCCATAAATTGGAAGGCTGGTGCCTGTTCTATAAAAAGGAAAAACAATCACTTGGTGGAAAATGAGTTTTTGGTTTTGAAAAGGTTATTTTTACAAATGTTGTCCATCCAGGCAGTTGGGCATCTGCTGTCTCTTGCACAGAAACTCCCCAGCTTTTCGGAAACAAACGTGGTTTTGACTCCCCCTTTGTAATGTTGGAAAACATTATAATAAATGTCCAGGTGGTGAGTGTTGCTTATTCCTGAGCTGGAGAGACGCAGGTTCCAGGTGCCTGACTGAGCCACACTGGGGATGATGGGGACGCCTCACGTGCTCCCTGCAAAGCCCTTCCATGGAGCAATTGGCACAGAAGGGAGGGTGTCCCTCTTGAAAAATCAAATTTCCAGTTTTGAAAACTAATTGTTGTTATAAATACTGTTGGAAATTGGTTCATGTAAGTTCCTCATTTTTCAGGATCTTAAAAATAAATATTTAACAAGAGATTTGGAGACCCAAGTTCATGGTTGGTTTGGCTGCTTCTGCAGACCAGACTTTTTTTTTGCATCCTGCTGGCACATGTTCCTGGGAAGGAAGGTTAGTGAGGGAATAAAGCCCTTATTGCTGAATTGGATTATAGCCCCCCTCTTCCAGCTCTGTGGATGGACATTCAGCTGCTTAAAGAGGAGTGTTACACTGGAGGAGAACTCCTGAAAAACACTGTGATCCATGAGGACTTCTCTGTTCTTAAATTAACAGATGGCCTTAAGAATCAGTGCAGCTTCTGTGTGTTTAGTCTAACAATGAAATATTTCTCAAAGCAAGATGGGGCAAGACACTGCAAAAGGGTTCCTCCTGCAAAGCCCCAGCCAGCCTGGGTGTTCCCGATGTGGCCTGTGTGCTAACACTGGTGCCAGATCTTGATCTTATCTTGTACTCGCTTGGCTTGTCTGCAGGGGTTCCGGGGTGCCCAGTGACACCATGACCCCAGTCCTTGTTCATCTGGCTTTCACCAGTGTTCCTGTGGTCACACCTGCCAAATTTCTTATCACTCTGAACTTCCTTAGTGAAGAGGCCCCGGGGCTGTTTGTTGCTGGGGTGACTTTTGTTCCAAGGCTGTACCTCGCAGCATTCCAGACACTCTGCTCTCACTGGGGCACTTGGCTACAGTTGATGTGTGCTGGAGGCAAAGTCAGCAAGCACCGGGCTTCTTGGGAAAAATTTCACATTTCACGATGTAATAGTGAAAGATTTCCAGCTCCTGCAAGCCTTGCAGGTGACTTTCTCTAGACAAAAGTGGGATTACTCTGTGTTTGTGTTTCTTGAGTAATTACAACCCCTGAGTCAGCCTGTTGGAAGTGTCCTCTGTCCTTCAGAGGTTTGTTGGGACTTCATCCTGTTCCAAACTGCGCTTGAAGCTATGGGAAGACTTAGGGAGTTATCCTATATGGTAAGAAATTCTTCGGGCTTACTCAACAAGATTCCAGCAGCAGTTTTTCAGCAGGTACTGGTACAGTCCTTGCTTTACAAATAAACTGTTTTTAAGGGACTGTGGCTTTCAGCTTATTGTGTTGTGCTGTTCCTATTGACTTCACATCATGGTGTTAGAGTTTTCTGAACTAGGTGCTGCTCTGTGTCAGGATGTGAAGGTGAGAGAGCTGTGGGCTGATGTAGACTTTCCAAAAGTTCTACTTTGGAACATAAAACAGGCTCTCCTGCTCGTGCACACTCCTGACACGTGGTGACCCTTCCTCTCATGCCCTGGGCTTTAACAGGAGGGAATTTTGAGCTGAGCAGTTTCTCTCCCAGTCTCACTGTGGTGAAATCAGCAAAACTGTCTGAATAAAGCAAATTAAATAAAAAAAGTTCGTCGTTCTCCTGGTAAGCAAGAGCACTAATTCTCTTGTTTCTCTCTTCTTTCCTTCATTCAGAGATCACAAAGGATGTTTCTATGAAGAACCTGAACATGAAGACCGTCTATGTTCATGTCATACCCACCACAGCTGAATGTTGAGAATTCCAGACTCATGACCGTGTAGACTTTTTTCCGCAAAAAAATGAAGTGAGAGGAAAATATTATGCTTTTAGATGAACATCCAAGTTGTGTATGGTACTTTTAACATCTCTAGTGGCACACAGGATGTTTCCTACTGGTGCATGTCTAATATGCTGCTCTTTGGTTTCAAATACAATGTATTTTCATTATGTTATCTTAATATGCTGTAAAAGCTGTTCAGAAACCTTAGATATCTATGCAGTAATTTGCCTGAGAGAAATGGGACTTGTACCTCAATGATGCTGTTCTCTGCCTGTCCTTTGTGCAGAGGGCATCCTTTCTAAACTGTGGGTTACCTACAAGGCTCTCTGATATGTATCGGCCATCCCACAACTGCTTTGTAACTTATTTAAGGGTTATCCGGATTTATCCATTCATACTTGCTGGGTTTTCATCAAGTGCGTGGCTGTTGATTTCAAATACTCCCCAATTTCAACACTTGGAACAATAAAATTTGCTTTGTCTCCAGAGTCTTGCTTCCCTGAGTTCAGAGTACTTTGCTTCCTTAGGATTTCTGAAGAAGATGCCTCTTAGAGCTCCATATGGATCAGGAGCAGCCAGAGACACCTGAGATGTGGTGATGCTGAACACCAGGGGCCGCTTGGGTTGTGGTGCTGACAGGTTTGGGGGGTTGGTTTGTTCAGGGGCTTGGGGCAGAGTTCTTCTGATGCGTAAGCACACTGAAAATAGTTGGGGTTTTTAGTTTCAGACTGAAATAGCTGGAGTTTTCGTTATTGTAAAACCCAATACAGCTTGTCAGTGTTTCAGTGTTCACTCGTGGACCTGCCAGCAGGGGAAGTAAGAGCCCAGGTGTCGCCCTGATTTTTCAGTCTTCTCTTCTGTTTCACAGTTTCGTGGTTTGGGTTTCTTCTCACGTTTTGGTCTGTAAATAGTGGCCAATGTTTTCCTAACTTCAAGGTAGCTTTCATTCCTGTTCTTAGAGCTACGGACAGCTGATGGACAGTTGTCTTGACCAATGGGATTCGGAGAGGTGTCAACCTTCTCCCCCAATCCCTGGCCTTTGGAGGAATACCTGATAATGGAGTCAGACCCTTTAAAAGAAATTCAGTTTCAGTTTTCCTGCCTTCTGAAAAGTGTGTGTGTGTCTGTGTGTGTGTGTGATGAACAGCGTCACCCAAGTTTGGTGGTGTTGGGGGTGTTGTTACCTGGTCCAGCTGGAGATTGAAGCACACCTGGGTGCTCTGCACCTCCTGGGAGTCAGTCAGTGGGAGCCTTGGCTGTGCTCACCCTGTGCTGGGCAGGAGCTGCTGCCTGCACTGCAGAGAGCAAGGGACACACGCTGCAAACAGGGATCAGTGCAGTGACAGCCTGGCAGAGCAGACTTGCTGAGCATGTTTTTCCATTGCTCTGTGTTTTTTGTCTTTACACTGTGAACAGAACCCAAAGCTTGTCCATGATAACTCTGTTTTAGTTGGAATAACTATAAATAGCTGTTCTGTGTAACTCCTGTGCAGTAGTGGACTGTACCAAAATCGTAAGGACTCCTTTGAAGTGAACCAACTTCCTGGCACTCAGCTGGCAGAAAATTATTTTTATCAGTATTAAAAATGGCTGTGCCTCTTGAATCACTGGCCTGTTCAGGTTAATGAATACTGGACATTGCCCTCTACTTTTACCTGGAAGTCAGCTGGTTTTTATTGACATACTGACATGGAAATCCAATTTGTATTGGTTTGTGGGGTTTCTTTGTCACATTAAAAACGTCCAGGTTTCATCTGTGATAGCAAGATTGCTGTTCCTAAAGTAACTTCACTTTATTATTGATGGAGAATAAAGGGAGATGGTAAATGATTGCAAACTAACCTCATTCTTAATGACCCAGCCTGAGGTCACAACATTGCTTGCATTTTTAAAGAGTTATTTGCTATTTAGCATTTTGTCCTGTTTTGTCTCACTTTCTTCACTGCACACACTTCACTCTTCCTTTTTCTCCTTTTGTTTTGGTGTGTACGTGTGGTTGGTTTTGGTTTTGTTGTTTTTAACCTGGTTGCTTTTTGTGTCGTAGCTTTCTCTCCACATCAGCGTAGTGCTTGCTCATGGGTTGTGATGAGTGGAGCAGAACCCCAGGTGTGCTCCAGCTTGCTCACATCACAGGGATGGAAATACCCATAGATGCTCTTTTCTGTCTGGTAGGAGCAGTAGAAACTGGCAGAGGAGAAAATTCCATGTACTTAAGAGAGGTAATGGAGGAACAAGACCAGAGTTGATCAGAGGACGCTGCTGGAAGTGCTTCTGGGCCCATTAACTTTACATTAACATTTACATAAGCAACATGTAATTAAAAAACATAATTTTGTGGCAGAATTACAGTTTAATTTTCCTTTCAGGTGCCACTGTTAGGGGGTCTCTTACCTCCAAGGCACTGAACGTTAGGAACAGCCTGTGACCCATTTGGGTGAATTTGTGCTGTCTCTGCCTTCCTTCTCCACATCCATTTTTAGTATTCCTTTTTTATTATTCTGGATAATATCTAATCATTGCATGAGAGAATTTCTCTCTTGGGATCTTGAAGTGGGGAATGTTTCCTAGTAATTTTTTTTATTGAGGTTTCTTAATGCACTTCTATAACATTATCTAGGTTGGGCTAATAATAGTCTCTTGGTTTGATGTGATATTCTTCAGGATTTATGTCCTTCAATTAGCTTCCCTCTTAAATAGCTTGTTACACAAATGAGGTCCCAGACCACTGCTGCTAGAGAAACCACGAGCAGGGCACTCCCAGAGCTGTGTCACAGCATTTGCTCGATCTGGAGGAGTTTAGATCCTTGAATCCTGATGTTGTTGCCTCTCACCTGCTGGCACTCCAGCTCTCCTCGTGCCTGGAATGTGTGCAGCATCCGGGGCTCTGCTGAGCCAGCCTTGTGCTGCTGGGGAGCAGAAGGTACTGACACAAACCAGACCCATTGTTATTACATCCAAAAATCACGGTGCTGGAGCTCAGCAAAGGGGAGACACCCCCCACCACACGTGCACAGAGCTGTGTCCCTCCCCGCTGAATCTCTGGGAGCTGCCTTGAGCTCCAAGTGATTTGTTCTATCCCAATTCCACCAGGCTGGGATTCTGCAACTTTTCCTCATTGGCACCCTTGGCAAGGAGAGCGCCTGGCACTGAGCAAGGCTGAGGACAGGAGGAAATCCTCAGGCTGGGCTGAGCTAAACCAGCAAAATGCTGTGACAGGATGGCAGCAGGATCGCTCCCTGTCAGCCCCGTCCCTGCCATTGCTCAGGTCCCATCACTCTGAGCGTGGGCCAGGCTGGCTCTAGCCTGGAGCCGCCTCACTGCCTCCCCCAGGGTGAGGTACAGCAGTCAGAACTGCTCTTCTGTCTTGCCTGGGTGCAGGGAAAAGCAGAGACTGGAGGTGTCCTGCTGGAAGCAACTTCCAATGGTTTTAAGGAGGGAAAAAATGAACAGGTTTCTCCTCATCCTGCAATGAGTTGAGTGGCAGCTGATCAACCTTTCAGCCCTTTTGCAGCTCAGAATCTTTCTGATTTCTGCCAGCAGCGGTGGAGTTCAGCATCGTCATTGCTGGTAAAGCACAAAGCAATTATTCAGTCTGTTAAATAATTTCTTGCTCTTTAT
Organism: Donacobius atricapilla; assembly: GCA_013397315.1. Lineage (NCBI taxonomy): Eukaryota > Metazoa > Chordata > Aves > Passeriformes > Mimidae > Donacobius > Donacobius atricapilla. Next base: position 93,351 of record WBMY01006043.1, on the reverse strand, counting down.
CTGATTTCTTACAGGCTGGACTCTTGACACTGATTAGGCAGATTGAAAATACACTGTCTGCAGCTACATTAGAAAAGGTGACCTGCAAAATAGCCTCAGATAGTTTCCTTTCACATCTTCCTTCCCCAGCATGAGCAGCACAGCACCATCCACTCACGGGAGCAGCTTTGCACTGGGAACACAACTTTGCTGAGTTAATTTTGCTCTTGCTGTGCTGTGAATGGTGGGGAACTGGGGTTGGAGGGAGGGGCTGTCTTCAATTATCTAATGTTTTCCCCAGTTAAAATGTTTATGTAACAAATATAATTATAGCTTTTATGTAATTGGCGGGGGGAAGGTTCCTATTTCAGTATGTCTGGGTATCTCAGTTAATTTCCAGTCTCTCTCTGTACAAAGTTCTAATTAGGAGGTCACAAAGCTCCTCAGAAGACTTCTTTAGTTCCTTGTGTATGGAATTAATTTTTTTCCTAAAGATATTTAATTTTTAAGACTTTCTTGAGAGTTCTGTAAACACTATCCAAATTCTGCAGTTTGTTCTAGTTGTCTTTAGTGCTCAAAACTGGGAAAACAGTTGAAATCTTGCAGACAAGCAAAATGTACCCTGGCACTGAATATTTGCTGTGTTTGATCATGTCTGACAGCTGGGCAGCTGTGCAGAGGGTGCTGCTGTGGAATATCATTTGTGGTCTGCCTGAAGACCAATATCCTTTTGTTTTCAAGTCAGCAGGTTTGCAAAGGTGAAGACTATCAACATGTGGACCTAGGATGTGTGTTCTGTGATTCATGTGCTGGCAAATCCCAAAATCATGGGATCTTTGGGACTTCATTGCTTTTGGATGTCACGAGCCAGGCACTGCAAGTGGGAGGAGATGAGACAATGTGGAAAACTTGACATCTTAGACTGCAAATCTTGCTGATGATACGGTCTAAACAAGGATGAAGGATCCTGAATCTTCCTGAAGACAGTGTTTGTAAGATGAAAAATAAAAGTTGCTGGCTGTCAGCTGAACGAGCCAAACCCCAGGCTCAGGCTCTTGGAGTCCAAGAGCTTTACAGCCAAGGGAGTTGCCGCGGATTAGTAATTAAACAAGGACTAATAATCCCATATTCTTGCCAAAGAACACAAGTACCAAAAAAAGCAAGTGCTGTGCTGCATAAACAGGATTGTCTGGAAGAGGATGAAGTAATCTTTCCACTCAATTACTGATACGGCTTCTCCTGCAGCCCCGTGTCCATTTTCGGGAACCCTGCGACGAGAACGATGTTAACAATTTGGAGGGAGGCCCGTGAGGAGAATCAGGGAAAAGATCTGGCAAAGATGTTTTGTGGGGAAAGATTGAAAGAGTTGGCACGTTTAGCCTACAGCAATGAAGGCATAGGGTGAGATGTGACGAGTCTTCCAATAAATACATAAATAAATACTAATTGCAAAGAGAACAGTAATGAACAGGTTTTCAAGAGGCTTGCAGTGAAAGGAGATGGGAATTTAGGCCACACATGAGGGGAAGCTGCCTAAGAATTAATCTGTCCCTAGGATGGGTGGCAAGTGACAGGTGTTTTCTGACTCACTTTTAAAATTCGTCACTTTAGGAAATGATGGATTTGCAAAAAAAATTCTTGACAAATGTCAGCCTGTCATTAGCTCACCCATAAAAATTACTGGACACAAGGAAAGAAACTGGTTGTTAGATCTACGATGTGCTTTTGTTTGGGTATCTACAATAATGTGTTGATCATGTTGATGTCTGAACACCTCTGTGGGACCCTGTGGCATCCTCATCAGCTACTGAATGTACAGGCCAGATACACAACTGGATTTTGCTGGCAATATTTGGGTACCTTCAAGAATCTGACATTCACTTGGTGTTCAACACCCTCTAACTGAGACCAGCTCTGGAAGAGGAATCAAAGTGACAGAAATAAAGACACAAAAAGGGGATTAAAACCCCAGAACAACAAAGGTTATATTTATTTTTCTGTGTGGTGACTGCTTGCCCCAAAGGGCGGTGGGGAGGACAAACCCAAACTGGAACATTTACCTCATACTGCAAATCCCTGGATGATACTTTCAGTTTGTGGACTTGGCAGGAGCTCACTCCCGATCTTAATTCTGCAAAGTAATTAGAAAAGTGTCTCAGGTTCCCCCTTTTTAATGGTCTTTGTTAAAAATGCCTTTCTCAGCTGCTCTGCCCTCCTCTCAGGGACATAAACTCACAGTTCAATACTAAGAGAGGAGATGAGCTGGTAAACAGCCACAGGTGTTTCTATTTCCTCCACCTAAAATTAAATTAAGGAGAAATTGAGTGTCTCTTAGAGGAACAAAGTCACAAAGCAGCCGTGTAGGTGTGTCTGCCACAGGCAGTGGTGTGGGGGTGTCAGCACTGGTGCCATGGTACCAGCACATCTGTATTGACTTGTTCCAGGTGGATTGATGGGCAGCACTTGCATTCTTTTCTAACCTCTGTTTGCTGCTCACTGCCTGAATTTTACGATAGAGAGTTCTGAATCTCAGTTTTACAGAAGGCCTTGGACCTCTTCCCCTCCATGGCTACTGCCCTGCAAACTGTGCTTTTGCTTTGATGCCTTTTCTGGGGCTATCTAAAAACAGAGGCCAGACAGAATTGAGGGAATAAAAAGCTGTTCTATTTATTGAGGGGCCTTCAGGTACATTTTGGGCAGACAAAGCCCCCCAGGGGCTGCACCCAAAAATGAACCACAGCTCATGGGTTTGCACACTTGGATCAGTTTGGGTCGTTTGCAGATTGGGGTTCATCTTCCAATCACAGCTTCAGGAAATGAAGTCATTCACCCCAAGTTTGCTGCCCCAACTCCCTTTTGTTTGCATCTCTGGGGGCCTGAGGCAGGGAGGGGTCCTTGATTGCCAGGCTGGAGAGGAATTGCTGTGTCTGCCCAAAATGGGGAGGCAGCAGCTCACGCTGCATGTGGAGTTTGGAGTTACACACTAAAGAGCTGCAGGATTACAAATATATGAAAAATATAAAAGCTCAAATCCTAAGTCATCAGCTTTTAGCACTTCTGTATATTGGCCAAAAAACACTGACTTATTTCAGGCTATACATATTCCAAAGAGATGCCTTCCTTCCCCCAAGGAAAACAGCAAAGAACCAGTTACATCCATCATTTTAAAAATGGAAAAACCTCCAAAAAGATACTGCAAATAGAGGCTTAATGGTCTGTGTCCAAATCCCATTTTGCTGTTGGTACAAGACACGAACAGCTCACGGGAAAGAACAAGAGCAGTCTCAGCCAAACAGAGCTGCACAAAATTGTCAAATATTTAGTTTGACTTGGATTATTGTGTGAAACTCTGTTTTCAGCTGCTCTCGTGGTGGCTGCACAGGCCTGTACTGGGTAGATTTGATAGATGTGCTAACTCAGGTCAGCACTGCCCTGAGGATTCCAAAGCGTTGCTCCCTGCTCTGTGTTTCCCTGGGCTGCCTGGCTGCTGCTGGGAATGTTGCTCTCTGAGCTGGTTCTGGCACAGTGGATTTTCATCCCAGCCTTTCCCTTCCAATTTCTTGTGTATGAACTCCAGGGATTCTCACTCAAAGCTACATTTGCTAAGCAGGGACTTGTCTGTGCTGACAGAGAGAGGCACAAACGTTATCACTGCTGCAAGAGGGTCCAGCCTTAACACCTTTTTTATTTTCTCTCCACCATCAGTGACACACCTGGAATTCTTAAGGCTGGTACTTGGTTTACTTCGCTACTTGCCAGAAGGGCACTCTGCAGCTGACAGTTCAATAATGTGTATTTATATTTTTAAACACTGAAGTGTCTCCTTGAAGACCGGGGTCTTGGTCTGTCCCAAGGCAATTTCCACTTTCAGATTTCTTTTGTGATGTGCAGAGAAAAAGTTGATAAACTCATTAATCATGCATAAACAGTGAAATCATTGAGGGGGAAAATTCCATACCCAGGATTTCTTTTAAGGCAAAGAAATACGCTGATTATTTTGGAGGTTTGCATTTTTAGCAGTGAACACGGGAGCTTGAAGCCTGTGAGGCTTGTCCTGTTTTTCCTTAGCTCAGTAGCAGAGTGCAGGCTCTGGCTGCTGGATCCTCCCAGAGCTGCCATTCAGAGCCTGTATCCGAATTAATCTTCGTTAGATGATGTCAAAACAGCAACAGAGACACTGACCCAGGAGTCATTCGCAGCAGGTTAATTCTGAAATAATTTCCATCACAATAGCAGAGGGAAGGGAAAAGGAATGAAGTGGTGGCAAAGTGAAAGATTTTCAGGCAAGTGTACATAATAAAGAGAAAGGGAAGATAAGGGCACCAAAGACAGAGTACATGGAATCTCTTTATTACCAGGTTGTCTCCTTAAGCTGCTGTTTTTTAAGGTATTAAGAGTTGCAAGAGGCCAAAGTAATTTCAATGGGGCAATAATATCAAACAGGTTTTATACACCTTTGTAATAACGTGCCTAAAGTATTGCCAGTTTAAAGCCTTTTCTTCCATGGAATAATCACTTTGAAAAAATTTATTATTCCCCGGCAGTAAAACCATGGAAAAGCTGCAATGTGTTATATTAATGCAGACGTGGCAAAAATAGAGAGCATGATACAAGGAGGTGCACTTCAGGGAATAAATTTTTATAACTGTTGGTCAGACCTACATAACTTAACCAGGTGTTTATCCTCTGGAAATCAGGAGCTCTGTAATAATGCAACACAGCACAGTGGTGTGTACAAACAAAAAGACTGTACACGTGAGGAGACATTAAGTCAAGGAAAATGAATAGTTGCAAAAATTAAAAATATTTAAAAATCAGTGATTAAAGGTGTAGGATTTGAGAGCTGTGGTTACTGGTACACATGCACTTGTCTGAGTGTCATGAATGGTTTTCTGTTCCATAGTCTGTTTTCCCTAATATAAGAATGGTATTAAAAATCACTTCCCACAGCTTACCTGTATTTACCATTTGGGGAGACAACCATCTAACGTCCTTCATCCTCTCATTGTTTGCATAAATTTGTAAGGAAAACTTAAACCTGATCTGCTTCTGTCAGCTGAGGGTGAAACATTGTCCAGGAGTTCTCAGCAGAGCTCAAGTACTGAAGTAACTTTTTAACATCAAAAATACAGTATTTTTTCAGGTACTGCTAAAGAAGAATGTGATTATTTTTCAACCCCTTCAACTATTGCCTCTATCAGAGATGGATAAACAGAAGCAACTCTTACCATGGTGTTCCTTGTGGGCATGGAGGGTTGGTTCATGATATGTCAGATCTTGCACTGTTGTGTTCCCCATTGCCACACAAGAACAGGGAATAAAGCGTGGAATAAAACATTCCCTGGTTGTGGTGCTGGAAGGATGGGAGTTTGTTCCATCCTTGATATCTCTATTCACTTACCTTTTGCTTTGCCCTGTGGCTGCTAAGACCTAACGTTAAAACGAGACGTAACAAACGATGATGGAAAGGCAAAGTGAGCTGGAGAACCCTCAGGTTTATGTGCAAACCCTCAACCTGAAAAGGGTCAAAGGGCCGGGGTTTTCCTTCCCCTTCCTCACCTCCTTCTGTCCCTGCCCTCCCATTTGCTCAGCTATAAAAGGCTGCAATATTTCACAGTCATTATGACAAAAATCGGTACCTGGTACCTGTGCAGAGTCTTCATTCCTCCTTGTGCAGAACAGGGTTTGTTGAAGGCTGCAGCTTGGCCAGGAGCATCTGAACACGGGAGCACCACTCTGCCATGAGGAAGAGTTTACTTGTCTTTGCACACTTTAAAGTTGAGTCATTTCCTATAAATACACTGCACATAACGAGGATTTAGGCATGAAACAGTCTGTACTAGTGTTTTAAAAACCGATTTTGTATTTTTCATACACTTGAAATACTTGCCAGGCTAATCTTAGAGTGCCTGTTCAAGCTTAGCAAGGTCAAATAAGTTCTTTTTGCAATCACACACGTAAGTTGTATTTCACTTTTCATTAACTTTTCAGTGTGCTAAAAAATATGCATAATTCATTTCCCTGCTGTTTTTATGTAACCATATGATAAATGAGAAGGAGGGGGAGAAAGGATGAGAAGAAACTGGTGAAGCTTTGTCATGTGTGCCTAGTGCTGAGAAACTGGTCCTGGCAACCCAGATGCCAGTGAGTTACCTAATTAAAGGAATATTAATCTGTACTAATGACATCTACCCCAACACCTCCTTAGAACTGGAATAATTACTGCTTTAGGAGGCTCTCTGATTAATATATGTCAGTGCAGCCCATTAAAATTAAGTAACATGTAGGTGAGCAGTTTTAAGGAGTAGATGAAGATTTCTTTGGTTGGTTGGTTTTGGTGTTTTGTTTTGTTTTTGCTGGGCTATAGAAGGTGGGTTTTTTTCCTGGTGTGGGTTTACTCTTGTATAATAAAACAACCTCTTTAAAAAATACTGTATTTATATACCTGGGTTTGCTTTCTTTGATCTTAAATAGCTGAATGCACCCTTAAGCCTGTCCTCTGTACTTATAGGCAGGTTACAGGATGGTTATAACCTCTGGGCAGGTGCTGCTCTGCACTCTGTGAGTTAAATGCTCCTGCATTTAAATCTTGAACGTTTGCCTGAGTGCAGAAATTCCTGGGTTTTCCTCACTGAAGCTCCCCGAACGCTGACTCAAATGTGTATTTTCAATTTTGCCAATTGTTAGAGACTAAATGCAGACACAACTGATGAGCATTGGCTTAACCAAGAAATAAACCAGAGACAGGAGAGAACTGAAAGAGGAAACAGAGATAACTTAATTTCCAGGACCAAGGCCTGGCTGCCTCCTTCCGCTGGGAACAACACAGTCCATCTTTGGGACCTCACTCTGTGCAAAGAACTCGCTCGTTCTTCCTCATAGAAAAGGAAGGAAAAAAATCTGGAGCGACCAGAGCTCCTGGGGAGAATGTGATGGTGCTCATCCCAACCTGTTCATTCCAGGCATAAACGAATTATGGAACTGCAAAGGGGAGGATTTCTGTAAGACCTGGGGACTTTTTAGTCTGAGCAGCCATCCCAGAACTGTTCTGGCAAGTGGTCATGGAAGGATGGGCAGCCCACCCACCAGGAGCTTTTCTAGTGTTGTTCCAGCTTTTGTTTTCCAGCATATCCCAGTTCACTGCTGCTGCTGAGACCCAGGCTTTCTGTGCATAGCCAGGACAGCTGCCTGTGCGTAGGAACTTCTGTGGTTCCTGCACTCAGGAAAGATGGGACAGTGGATTTTTTATTTTTTTTTAAATTCTGTTCAATCAAAAATTGTTTATTTTGGCGAGTCTTAAATTGTAACATGATATATAAAAGTAATATTTGCCGTGTTAAGAAGTGTTTGTGGGTGAGGACAGAGTGTGCATCAGCCTGGGAGCAAGAGCAGCCCAGCAGGACAAGGCCATTTGCAGGGAAGCCTAAACCATTCAAACCCCATTGTAAGAGAATAACACTTCTCACAAGAGCTTGTTTCTCTTGGGATTTCACTTACATATAACAAAAAGTTTAAACCATCTGTAATAGATAATTAAAACTTCAGGGGCTGGGGGAATATTTTTGTACAATGCATTGGCATTCTGTGTCAAAAACTATTCCCAAGGTAATTTTGATCCAACTATCACTGGGAAACACTAAAGATAAGGGAGTATTTTCAAGATCAATAAGAGCAGAAACTCAGACCACTCCAGAAAAGCATTTTAAAATAAAATTCATCGCAGTGTTTATCCATGGTTAATTAAAAGTTGTGTAGACAGTTTTACTGAGAGAAAAAACTGTGTTTTGGATGCACTTTGTCAGTATATTGTTGTTGGCAAAGTTCAGATTTAAAGCTGTAGATGATGATTTTAATATTTATAGAAATAAGAAAGAATCTGAATTTATTGGCTGAGGAAAAAAAGCAAGCAGTTTTTAACTGTGAGTAGTCTAAAAATTCTAGATCAATATAAATCAATATGTTGCTGAAATGCTATCAGAATGCAGAAGGTTGAATGAAAAATAAGAAAAGGTTTGTAATTCATCCACATGAACATTTTTGCCTTTCTGCTGTAATCACTCATCACCATAATATATGCCCAGGATAATTAGACTGATATATGGATTTAATTGTAAAACAATATCAGAGGTTAATTCTTAATTAATCCTTAAGTGCATAATTTAGGTGTGTAGGCATCTTAAATTCTCTCTCCAGATAACGGAGAGGTGGAAGTGGGGATACCGAAGGGTCTGAGGAGATCTGGAATTGCCACCTGGGTGTGCTTATTTCTTTTCGTTTTTTTATGTCTGTGAGTATGTATAACTAGGACTATAACTAGAACTATAAATAGAATTATAAATACAAACCCCACTCTTTTCAGAGCTGAAGGCTGCAGGTGAGGTCACACAAATGCCTCAGTCTGCACCTGCTGAGCCATCAAGGGCCCCCCTCACCTCTGCTGTTTGACACGGGCTAAACCTCTTCAACCCTGGGACAGCTCAGCCCATCGGGATTCGGGGAATTGTGGGATCAATTTGGGAGCACTGGCTAATTGTGGGATTAATTTGGGAGCACTGGGTAATTGTGGGATCAATTTGGGAGCCCTGGGTAACTGTGGGATTAATTTGGGAGAGCTTTGCTGGGAGGTCTGAAAGGAATGCCCGTGTCCCTCTCACCTCAGGGCTCACTTGTCGTGCTTGTGAGGAGAACCAAGATGATTATTTCTAGAGCGCAGCGAGAAATAAGCACTGGCTTCATTCACAGGAGTTTTGGCCAGAAGGTGGAAAAGTGAAAAAGCAGATTTCACCACTGATAAATTGCAGAGCAGCCTAACAGCATTGTTAACTTCCTTTTGCAGTGACATGGGTCTCCTGGGTGCATCCGAGGGCTTCCTGATTGTTTTTTTCTGGCTTCTATAACTTAAAGCAATCACTTAAAATGCATGTTGGCAGATTTGTCTTGCCCTGGTGCTGGTGTTAATTAAGACCTGAAGTATGAAAGGTGAGTGGGCTTCCTAAAAAAATTAGCAGGATTGTAATTTACAGCCTTCAGTCCAAAGAAGATACTGTAAAATGTTATTATCAAAGGAAGTGAATTATTCTTACCCAAACAGCAGCAAATTAAATCTCAGATTTATAAAATGACAACTGTGACCATGTCTAGGTTTGGTTTGCCTTGCTAAATTCACTTTATTTGCAATGTGAATTATATGTTATTGAAAAATATCTTCTTTTAGGTATTTTTGTGTAGTATTTTTTCTGGGAATTTCTTCTGCAACCACTGATGACAAGTAGTATTTAAATCAATTATTCTGCTTCCCCTTGGGAAGCTGCTGTAGAAAGCAAGGACTGAATTTTAAATTTATAGGAATGTTGAGACAAATTTGCCAATACTCAGCTGGTTTTCCTGTGCTGACCTTTAGCTGCCGCTTTGTTTTC
>WBMY01006043.1:67560-77932 GCA_013397315.1 Donacobius atricapilla | reverse complement strand
CGTCCCCGAACGTAATGGGTTCTTCTCCTAAAATCCCGATTCGGAGATTGTACTGCGAACGGGAAAGGAGGGGCACTTGTCTTCCGTTTTGTATCTTTGAAAGGCCTCCTGTATTGTAGGTGGAGAAAACCTCTCGTTTGCTGAATTAAACTGTCCAAAAGTTTACTTCTTTCTGTGTATTTCTTGCTGTTTCTTTTTGCTTGTGGTGGTTTTTTTTTTTCCATCTTACTTGGCAGTTTTATCACGTTACACCAACCTGATTCTATGCTAATAGTTTCTTTACTTTCTTTTTTAATTAAAGCGTATTTTGTAGTAAAGTGCTATTTGAGAAGCATGGGAGCACCAAGATAGGGTGCTGGGAAGATAGGCAAGCTGAAAGCAATGGCATAGAGTAGGACTTAACTGCTCCCAAAATAAGCTAAAATGTAAGTTTTTAAACAGTGTGAAAGTTGATAGGGCTGTAACTCAAGTCCCAAACAGTAAAAGGGAATCTTTTAAGGAATACTGTGCATGGCTGGTAGGTACTGCGAGCCCTGAGTTACGTAAGCAGCCCTTTGAGTGGGTCTGCATGCACACTGTCGTGTTCTCAGCAGCACTTGGTTTCTGATCCTGTCCCCTCACCTACACGTGACTAATTTTCATGTGCTGACTCAAACAGGATTCAGCATTTTTGTGATTCTTCTGTGGAAAAGTGGTTTGTCTGTGATATCTTGCTAAGAAACCAGCTCAGTGTTCTCTGCAATGACTTCATCGTCTGATGTTAAGCTCCATCTTCTAAGTGAGCTTTGCTGCAAGCTCTTCCTAAAGTGAAAGAATATGGATTAAATGTTCAGTTTAGTGTCAATATTAACATAGTCACTTTAACACTTAATGGAATGAAAGCAGAGTATTCTGTTACCTTGAATTCCTATTTCATACCATTACCAGCATTGTCCTTTGCTCACATGCTGTAAATCCAGGACCACAACCTCTTGATTATCCAGGCTATTGAATATGATATTGATCCAAATGTCTGGCATGTCTCTCTATCCCAACCATATCTTTTAACCATTCAATTGTCTATTTCCTGATTATGCTAAGTACATTTTTAATTGGTTTTGACAAGCTTCATGGGGAGATAACGGGGATATTTATATGGTGCCCCGTGATGCTGTCACCTCAATGGATTTGGTTTGGGGGAGACTGAATGGAGCGCTATCATAGCCAGAGGGTGTTGCAGCAACCCTCCTATTAGAGGGTAAAGATGAGCCGAGGCACAGACTTCTTGTTAAACACAGCATGAAAAGGGTCCTGGTTTATTCCTCTTCACAGCTTAGTCATCTTAACTCAAATTATTCACTGACTCTGGCTGCAGCAAGCTCCTGCTGTAGCTTTTTCTTGCAGCCTCTGACTGCTGGTTATTTCCTGCTAAACTCTGACTGCAGGGATTGGTGTGCAGGCCGTGACTGCAGGGATTGGTGTGCAGGTTGTGACTGCAGGCTTTTACCCTGCTAGACTGTGACTGCAGGGATTGGTGTGCAGGCTGTGACTTCAGGGATTAGTTTGCAGCCTCAGACTGCAGGCTTTTACCCCGCTAGACTGTGACTACAGGTTCCAACAACAGCCTCTAACTGCAGACCCAGACTGACCTCACAGCAGTGATTCTCTCTCCTCAGGACCTTGAGGAGATGATTCTCTCCTTCACGCTCCTCAAGGTTCCTCCTCCATGCTGATCCTCCCCTCACCAGCTCATCCTCTCTTTTATCTCACTCATCCTTGTTGGGTATAGCTGTTACTCATCAGGGGTTAGGCTGTATTGGTTAATTAACACAGCTCTTAGTTATCAGGGTGAGGTCACCTGTATTCCCTTCTCCTACAAGTGGATTTGGTTTGGTTTGGTTTCCCCAAAAAGGTGTTTGGTGTTATTAGAGATGCCTCAGGGTTCCTCTCCTGGCCTTTGGCACTGTTTCAGAGGGCTGGGAGTCTCCATTGTGTCCCATGACACGTATCAGGCACCATAGTGTCATTGTAGGACAGGAAAAAAATTAATGATTCCAAATACTTTTTCAGAAGGCAAAAAAAGAAGGCCTTATTGTTTAATTTTTACTACTTTTTATAAGGTGTTTTGATACAGACTTAACATGACTGGTGAATAGAAATGACACTTTTCTAATCCCATCGGTTGAACGAGAGAAATAGAACTAGAAAGATAAACATTACATAGAGGAAATATTGTTTTGAAAACGAATCAGTTGTTTACCAAGATTGTTTTGAGAAGAAGCTTTCTCGAGATATTTTTCCCTTGGGAAAAGGCTGGCAGCTGCTAGCAGGCTAAAATCTCTCAGACTCAGAAATATCAGGGCCACACCATAGGGCACCTATGACAGTGTTCGCCGCCTTTTTGGAGCTGGCTGAGTCAAACCTGGTGTGTTGGTCTGGTCCTTATCCTTGGTTATCCAAGAATAAAGCACTTCAGGTCATTTACCACTTCAGTGACAGAAACTTCAGTGATGCGACTGGAAGGTTGGATTGAATATTGATAATCCTCTAAGTGCTTGGAGCTTATCTGCATCAATAAAATCTGCATATTCTAGCTATTGTCGGCAGCTTAAAGTACAGCAAGTGAGGTTAAAAAGAAAATTCTGATACTCAAAACACCCTAAAACTTGTGTTGTAGCTTAAGAAGAGGTTCGGGACTGCAGTTTGGAAAAAGTCATGCATTGACCATGAGGAAAAAGCAGAGTAATTGTACAAGAGATAAGTGATTGTTTTAGTGGCAGTCTGATGGGAGATGATAGCAGAGGAGATAATTGGGAACAGAGTGAATGTTTGCATTTAAACAAAATTGTGTGGCTGCTGAAATTTTGTAAAACAAACATCTGAACAAAGTTCAAACTTCTGGTGAAGCTTATCCTTGGAATGTGTGTATCAGACATAAGAGATCTGTTTCCAAACAGCTTTACGTTTAATGTACACTGTGCAGGAAAGAGTTGCAATTTACCAAGTTCAGAGTGGAACTCTAGTGGTCCTTTGAAAGAAAAAGTTTGTAAAAAATGAGATAAATAGAAATGCAGATTATTTTATGAATAAAAGTGACAAATGCAAAAGGATAAATAGTTTTAATTATCTGAAAAGAAAAATATAAAATATTTGAGAAAGGAAAAGCGAGAACGAACGAGAAATATTTGCGTGTAACAGGATGACAGAGGTGACAGCCATGAGTGTCACAGTGCTGAGGTCCAGGTTGGTCTCAGTATATTCATGCTACAGAATTATCAGTTAAATCAGAACGGCTTATTTATTGCCAAGCCTGCTTTGAAAAAAGTTTCATCTTCATAAATGGAGTTATTTAGTAGTGAAATATTTCAGACTTCCATTTTATGAGTGTGACCAATTTTTCACATCTATGTGGTCTAAGACAGCGTTTCCTAAGGGATATGTAACTGCCGTATTGCTGGTGACCCCATATCCATCAGCATGGGCTTGTATCTAAGGGTCATTATGCAAAAGGCCATGTTTTCACCTAGTTTGAAAGTTATACTCAGAATTCTTGAATGTTTTCTAACATCTAAATAAAATTACTGCTGTGCTGCAGGGACGCCCTCCACACGCGGGAATGTAAACAAAAAAAGCTTTAAATATTTCTGGGAGGCAGAGGTTGCTACATCTTTAATTAGTGTGATAGGAAGCATGTTCTGGAGGGTTCGCTGCACACCTCTAATTGTGCAGAAAAGGCATTTCTGAAGAGCCTGCTCAGGTCAGTGCCCTCAGAGCCTCAAGAGCAATTCTCTTGTGGATGCTTATTTATCTGCTTCCAGCCTTCCTCTCCTCTGGTGCAAAGGCTTGCACTGCTGGCGGGTTTTACAGTCTCTCCATCACTCCTACTCCTATTCACATCCCAGGAGCTGCTCAGCTTCCCCAGGCTGCCACACTGGGAGTGCCAAAGGCTTGGGAAGGCAGCGTTGCGATGCAAGAGCTGAAACCTCTGTGAGAGAGCAGCAACAGCAGGGTTGTGTGTGGGGTTGTGCAGTTGCCACAGTGCAGGAACCTCGGCTGGCACAGTGAGTTTGTTCTCTGCGTGGTGGAATGCCTTTAAAAAGTCACAGTGGCGGGGTTTTTCAGAACCAGACCTGCCTAATGTCACTGCTCCGAGGCACTTCCTGCATGTGGCGGTGGGATTATGCATGTATTGTATGTAAACTCAGAAACTGTCACAGGGGCTTGCACATCCATCAAGGATTGATATTAATTGTCGAAGGGAATCAATTGATATTGATTATTAATCAATTTGGATTTGAAGCTGCAAGACTGAATCGCATTCCCCTCTCACACTCCACAGCAGAGTGACCTTGGATGCACATTTCAAGTTTTGAAAACCTTTTGTGCACTGTGAAGCCAGAATAATGCAGCTGTCTCTTTTCAGCATTTCTGTTTCTAAGATAGATAAATCATTAATTCCACAGTGTTTGGGGAATTGCCTTTAGCCTGATTTATTTATTAACAAGGCTCAAATGACTTGTATTGAACTTATGAAAATGATGCCTGCTCTAAAGTCATCCATCAGGGATGAAGATTGCTCAAAAATATTGCAGCTGCTGCCCACTCCAGATGCATCTCTTCATGAAATGCTTTAGGATTCAGGAGTTTCCTGGTGAACACGATTTCTCTTGATGGTTTATCAGTAAGCCTAATGCCCAGCGCATTCCTTTTGTTACCTCATTATGAGCAGGAGATTCCAAGCCTCTGGATAGCTTTCCTGTGCAGGAAAAGTCACCTTGAAAGTATTTGCTGATCCTATAGATTCTGTCCTGCTTATTGAATAGCCATTCTTCATTAGGGGAGGTTATTCCCACTGATGGGAAATCTTCCATCCTGGAAGGTGTGATTGCATTCAGCACAGCAGACAAAATAGGGCCATGTTTTAGATGATCCAGCATTCCATTTTTTTTGTGGCTCAGGTAATTTCTTGGTATTTTAAACCTTTTTGTACTGTTGTTATTATTTAAAGAGGTTAATACTGTTTAAGAGGATTGAAATAATAGGAATTTTGTTTTCAGGGAATGTTCTCTGTAACCCACACCGAAAACTTCCAATAGGTTGATGGGTTCCTAGAAAGTATTCCAATAGGCATTTCAGAATATTTTAAAGCAGAAGTATGAATGAGGAGAATTATGATAATTGAGCAGAAAAATATTGTTCGCTATCATCAGATTTCTTTTCAAGTGCTGAAGCTTAAAGTAATTACTCTAGAAGAATTAAGATTTGCATTCTTTGCCATCTGAGGAAATGGATATATGCATTTTTAGGTGCTGGCCTGAAGTTACAGGAAAAGCAAAATGGAAGTTTTGAGATGAAATTTCATTATTTAAAACTAATTGGTGGCATTATTAGGTGTATTTACAACTGCTTGGCTGTATTGAACTTGTGGTCTTAGGTTCAAATGCGGTGTTAATGCATCGCTTTGGTCTACAAAATCTGCGTGTTCATCAGCATTCTTCTAAAGTGTGAAGTATTTTACAAGCTTTAAATCAGTTTATCCAAAGTAAAAATAGAAAGCTGGCATGAGTTTTGGCCTATAAACAGTAGAAAGTAATTACATCCAGACAAAATGTCAGAATTTTACCTGGAACTGATCTATTCCACATCATTGGGTTTTTCTTAATTACAGAAAGTGTCCAAAAGCCCTGATAGAAACTAGGCCCATTCTTTAGTTAAGCTTGAAAATGCCACGAGAATCAATCTGGAAGATGTAGAATGATGCTTCTTGAAAGGTTAAATACTCTGAAAACTTAATGTGTTATATACAGTAGCCCTGGTGATTCTGTGTCAAGTGCTAAAGCATTCGAGAGCGGTAGGAACATGAAAATGCCATTATGGCCTGCGAAGGTTGGTGTTAATGGGTGTGTTCCCTCCAAAGATACACTCCTACACTGCTTTTTGTGTGACCCGACAGTGCTCCCCTCACATTTCCCCTTGGCACTGCTGACATTTATTGCTCCCCAGCTAAATAGGATGACAAGACAGAGTTGCATTTACTGTGAAATTTCTTGTGATGTTTTTTCTTTCCCACTCATGTTCTGCAAGTTTCTGGACAGTGGAGAAAAATGGAAAGGTTACCGTCTGAGTGGCAGTTCTGTTAGACATCCTGGCATAAAATATGCCTTTTAAAAAATACCATAATACTTCTTTTTACTTAGAGTCAACAGTGGCTTTTAGGTCTCTTCCAGCAGCACCCAGCTGATCTCTATTTAGTGTTTTTCTTGATGTCTAGATTTGCACTTGTTCTGCTTATACTTCACTTTTCAACATGTTCTTCAATGCTTTAGGTTTTACTTCGAATTTTGATGTTTCCTTGTGGGCTGGAGGTGATGTGAACCCTACCTCTTTACTTCACAAACATTTTTCTCTCCTGGCATATTCCAGTGTGTACAGTGAGTTGTGAGATGCATTCCTTTGACAGTGAGTTTTAGTAATCACTTTTAATTTGGGTGGTTGTTTGGTTTTTGATTTTTTTACAGCAACCACACCTCCTAAACTGCAATTTCATATCAGTCCTCCCACCCCATGAAATATATCACATTGGCCAGTTACAGAAAGCCTTACTGTCAGAAAGCCGTACTGCCTGTTACTGGGGTTTCCTTCTGTAGTGGCCCAGTTACCATATCAAAAAGGAAATGTCATTGCTTTGACAATTCTGATTATTTTCAGGCACTTAATCCTTGAGGTACGTAGATGGTGATTTAACTTGTTTCAGTGTCCCCTGTGGTATAAAAGGGAGGTAGGTAATTGGGTTCGCAGTTTCTTCAGTTTAGCCTTACTTCTCCTTTTGAAGCTGCGCACTGATTTTGCCTCTCCGCTGTCCTTTGGGAACTCTACCCTCCCCGTGTGCATTATTGGATACAATAGCTAGTGTTTGGGGCTGGCTTTAGGTAATTCCTTAAGTACTCTGCCGTGAACTTCATCATCCTCCAGCAGACTGAGTGTGTCTGGCTTCTTTTGATACTTTTAAACCTATTCTTTCTTTTTTCAGGCCTCTAGTCCTGTCTTCCCCATGAAAACCACTTCAGAAACATTTTTGCTTTTCATTACCCTTTAAATGGAGACATAAAAGAATATGAAGAAAGTATTGAATGCTTCAGCTTTCTCTGTGCCATCTGTTATTTTCTTTCCTTTCCCATTAAATACTAGAACCTCTGCTTATCTTTTTCTCCCACTTACTTCTGTTGTATTTATAGATCCTTTTCCTGTTGCCTTTTTATGTCCCTCATTAGGTGTTGATCCTTTTGTGTGTTGGCTCATCTGGATCAGAACTGAGCCATTTGTGCCATCCTAATTCTTGTTCTTTGTTAAATGTTCTTGTTTCTCCTGTTGTACAATCCCTTCTGATGGTCAAAGCCTTTGAAGATTCTGGGTGTAGCAGTCTCTTCCAGTGTTTCCTATATTCCCCTGCACTGAGATAATCTCTTGCACTCTTTTAGATGCTCTTCGTAGGTAATTGTCAGTTGTCTTGAATTCACTGATCCTCTGTTTAAGAGATGTTACAAATAATTTAACTGAGTTTGCTGAAGTTGCTGCCTTCCACTTCTGAATTCCGCTTCTTTTTTTGTGCTTTCTTCATATCTTCCTTTCAATGTGTTGCTGGTGAGTTCTCTTGACTTGTGATAATGTTTACTTGAAATGTATTGCTGCCCTTAAGATCCCAGCCAATGCTTTCTGATTAATCAGAATAAAATACAGCTGCATCTTTAGCAATGCTTCCATGCTCATACCTTCATCCTGTTAGCACAGCTCCAGCTTAATGATATCCCATGTTTCCTCCTCAAGGAAAGACTTAATAAAATGCAGCTACGTGAGGGCAGGGGCATGGGATGGGAGAACAAACTGTGTGTTGTTACCTGCTTTGTTAGGGGACATTTTGTGCCTTCACACACATTGCTTGTCCTTCAGATTCATAATTCAGCTGTTGCAGTGTGCACGTAGCCTGCCTGTTTCAAGGGTTAATTAATCACTGCTGGTGAAGCTGCTGGGAATTTTGGATAGGAAATGCTGCTGTAAGCACAAAGCTCTGTATGTATGTGCAAGATATTTGTAATCTTAGTCAATAAGAGCAATAAAGCCATTTACTTTTGTAGAGGTGAAGTGTGGTATGTTCTACATAGACACAACCGTGTCTCTTCTGCACATGAAAATACCGGGTGTTTTGATGTTCTTGTGGACACCTTTCTGAGGACCTTTGCATGTCAGGTAGAAGAACCTGCCTAGAATTGAATGCCCCGTAGTTAAAATTTCATCTGGCCCTAGGGAGAGAATCTGTAGACTTAGCACTAAGGGTTGTGTTCTTGTCAAGTAACATTCTTGGCCTGATGGTCAAATAAGTCACAGATAATGCAGTAGGAAGGTTTAATGTATTGAGGGCAGGATTTTTAAAAAGGGGAGGAATGGAAGCCAAATGGAATTTTAAGTCCTGTTGGCTTATCAGTGGGATTTGTGCGTCCCTAATTTGGATGTTTTTGAAAATAACACTGTAAATTGGTGACTAATAGAGATCTTTCCAAGATAATGGCTTACAAGTTACCATTAATAATTCAGCTAAAGGTTATTGTAGACCGACTCAGTCCCTCCCGAAAATGGTGAAAAGCTTCTCTCTGTGATTTTAGTGGCTTTGGGTTATCGGGCACTCTGATGAAATAATGTGCTTTTGAGGGATGATTTTGCCCCTTTCAATGCATCTTAGCAGTCAGAACTGAAAGTGAAGAATTGCAGGAGATATGGATGCCGTAGCCGCCTTTGATGCTGTTAATGTGGCAGTGTTTACAGGGATGTACAAGATCCTGTCCCCCCGAGCGCAGGAGGAATCAGGCAAAGCGAGTTTCTCTGTGGAAGATTTCCACAGGCAGAGCTCAGCGCTGGATTTCCTTGGGAAGTGGGAAGCGGCTGCTCCTGCTGTGCAGCGGGCTCTGCACCGCCTGGTCCTGCAGCCCCCTCCCCTCCCTGCAATCCCTGCAATCCCTGCAGCACTGCCCTTCCTGCAACCCCTGCAACCCCTGCAATCCCTGCAGCACTGCCCTTCCTGCAACCCCTGCAACCCCTGCAATCCCTGCAGCACTGCCCTTCCTGCAACCCCTGCAACCCCTGCAATCCCTGCAGCACTGCCCTTCCTGCAACCCCTGCAACCCCTGCAATCCCTGCAGCACTGCCCTTCCTGCAACCCCTGCAACCCCTGCAATCCCTGCAGCACTGCCCTTCCTGCAACCCCTGCAACCCCTGCAATCCCTGCAGCACTGCCCTTCCTGCAACCCCTGCAACCCCTGCAATCCCTGCAGCACTGCCCTTCCTGCAACCCCTGCAACCCCTGCAATCCCTGCAGCACTGCCCTTCCTGCAACCCCTGCAACCCCTGCAATCCCTGCAGCACTGCCCTTCCTGCAACCCCNTGTATCCCTGCATCCCTGCCCTCCCATCCCTGCATCCCCCTGCCCTCCCTGCCGCCCCCTGCCCGGGCACAGCCGCTGCCGCAGCCGCCGCGGGCTCTCCCCGCTCCTTCTCCCTCCTTCCCCGCGAGCCTCTCGTCTCTCCCTCCGTTCTGAACGAACACCAGCGTCAATCCTTTCCCCGAAATCCTCTCCCGTTCCCGCACACCCCCGCGTTGGCCGCGGCTCCGGACGGGAGCGCGCCGTTCCCCGCGGGTTTAGCCGGAGGATGACAGCCAAACCCGCCGGCTCCCCGACAGGGTGTTCAGACATCCCAGGAGCACAGCGCTGTCTTGGGATAATCCATGTACAAACACAGAAAACAGAAGGGCCATGAGCGTTTTCATGGGGAACACAAAACCTGTGGAACAACGCGACAGCGTTTTTAAAAAGGCAGATGGAATATTGTGAGATTTCTGGGAGATGCGGATTTTTTTTTGTTGTTGTTGTTATTATACCAATATCTGTTAATTAATCAAAACAAAGATTTGTGAAACCATGTTCATTAACACTGAAAGATGAGCTGATAGGTCCAGGTGCCTCTGCAGTAGAGAGATATATTTTTCTGAGTGAAAACACAGCGGTGCTGGTGTTGAACTGGAAGTCATTTGGAAGTATTTTTGTCTCCTCACAACAGCACTCAGTGCCTGTTAGCAGTCTGCCTCTGCAGCAGCAAGAGGTGTTCAGCGCCGATGGCTTTTCAAGTTCAATAAAATCGTGCCTCAGACATGACTGTGCCTGAATTTCTGCGTGGAACAGAGGATTGCACAGCAAAGGACACTTGGGGAAGTTGGAATGAACACTTCTGGGTGCACACGTTAGTGTTTGGTTCCTCTGTGGGTGCTTCAGTGCTGGGGGTGGGGTGGGATGGGATTTTTCATCCTCTTATTACGTACAACTTTCGGCTTCATGACTTTCCTACCA
>WBMY01006043.1:47084-67519 GCA_013397315.1 Donacobius atricapilla | reverse complement strand
GCATAGTCCTATGTAAATACAACGAAAAAAAAATTATGTAATTGGAGGAGCTTATAATACCCATTCTGATTTTAGACCTGTGGCTTCTGGAAGAAGATTGCAGCACTAAAAGGTTTGCTGTGTGAGGGGAGGGTATACAGAAGGAAAAGCCATAGGATGACTTGAAGTGTTGAACAATAAAAGCGGAACAAAAAGCTTGCTATAAATAGCAGCCTGGTCCCAGCTCAGTGAAGTACTTAAGCATATGCCTAAATCCCTCCTTGTTCAACAAAGCACTTACATGTGCACTTGAGTTCTGCCGGAATAAAGCATTGAACACCAGGCCTGAGTGCTTGGTGGAATTCAGGGCTGTGTGGACACAGAGAGGCCCCAGAGAAGGGTGGTTTCCTCCACAGCCCCCCAGTGTGCTGGGAGCCTTTGTGGGGCAGTGTTTTATAGGAAATTTTTGACACCCTGCACTGACCAATTAACTTGGAGAACTGCTGGGCATGAAAGTGTCTCAGAGCAATGGTGTTCTGATATTCCAACAACTGTGTTCTTGTGTTGTTTGTTAATTGATCAGGCTTAATGTTCACTGCTGCTTTTGTGATACTAGGACCTGCATTATCCACTAAAGTGAATTTCCATTTTCTTGGTAAAACTAGCACAGTGAGGGTTTTCCTCCTGATATCAGTGAGGATCTGCACTCAGGGATCCAGGGCATGGGCTTCTCCATCCAGGTATCTCAGTTAACATTCTCAAGGAGTCTTCAAGTAGATCTAAAAACCATCTGGCTCTCAGTTCTAGATAAGATCTCTTACAAAGGCCTAATTTCTCAGAAAATACCGTCTGTTTTCTTATCATGAAATCTAGTTTACCATTTCAGTTTTTCAAAGTCTTGCCCACTATGCAACTATTCCACAGGGATCCTGACTATTGACAGCTGTTTTTAGTCATCTTATCTCTGGAAAGGCTCCACATAAATTCCACAGTGGTTGTTGTGGCTGGCTGGATCCATCAGAAAGTGCGAATTAGAAACCGTGTCTCAGTCAGGTGAAAATAATGAAAATACAATATATCCTGCTTTTTACAGCATGGACATATACAGCAAAACAAATTTTTTTTTTTTTTTCATTTGTGGGAATATGAAGGTTGTAAAATTTACCTTTCCACAAGATGGAAACTTCAATGTGTCAGTCCCTCAACAGGGATTCTGAGGTACAGACTGGCTTTTGAGAAACGTGCCCTGAGTCCCTGCCCTGACTGACAGCACAGCTTTCACATCTCAGATCATTCAAAGTTAATCAGCCCAAGATTCCCCAAATGCATTTCAGAATATTGGTTATCAGTCACCTTCACAGCTGGGATAATTCTCAAAGATTTTCTTTCCAATGGAAAACTCGCTGAACTAATGAGTGGTTGGACTTGTGATAAAGCAAAGGTTTGACCAAAAATTGTTCTGATGTTTTGATGAAACGGAGTTACCATGATGATTGAGTGAGATATATATATATATACGAACACAGATGTATGTGTCAAGTGGATATAGAAGACCACATTCAAAAATATTCTTTGGAGAATTGTGACTGTTCAGAAAGAAGTCTGTAGAGCCCAAGTCATACCTGGTGCTAATTGTCTGTCAGTCACAGTGCTGGGGTTTTATTTCCTTCACTATTTCTCTGTTGAGCAAATCTATGTACCTGTTTTGTGGGGGTGCTTTAAATCTCTGCCAGGAAAAGCACGCTGTAAGAATGGTTAATTCAAATGTTATACATTTGAGCTGATTAAAGAAATTCTAATCTGGATCCTGATGTAGGAAGTTATAAAAGGCTTTCATAATTTAAACCAGATCAAGTCTATAAAGTCAAAATAAGCTCATGTAAATCTCCCCAATGTAATAGTTGAAATTTTTCAATTGTATAATTAGAAACACCCCTCTGTAAATATTTGAGTGCAAGTCCCTTGTTGCTTTACATTCTGTTTGATTAGAGCAGATAGAGCTTTGAGGAAGGGCCCTTTTGAGCTGATTCAAAGGTCTGCTGTTAAAATCCTGGCCAGTGTCAGGATGGGCTCTGACTCCATGGGCTGCACGTCTCACTTTGAGTTACACAAAATGGGCTTTATCTTTGTGAGCTTCATACTGTGTGAGTGGCACCGTCTGTACTATGGGTCAAAATGTCTGTTAGGAATGGGATCAAAATACCAAAATCAGGCTACAGAATGGCACATAACTTTGTTAAAATTAATAGAGTTTCACTATGGGATGTAATTAAGCAAGCTGGTGGACAAGAAACTAATGAGCTGGTCTTCGTGAAATATGCAGAGAGAGAAGCTTCCAATAGGATCTTTCCAGAGAAATGACAGATCAGAATGGAAATAAACTGATGAAGTATTTGATGGTCTGATGTTGAAATGCGCATGCAATGAAGCAAAGGAGTTCTGCAAAGTATAATTCTCTGTCAGGCTTCCTCTTTGCTGTAAAGAACTGCAGCGTTTTTAATTAAATGTTCCAGAGCTGTTTCGCTGTAGCTGCATGGCAAATAAATTCTTTCATTATTTGGTCAATGGTGGTGCCAGAGCCTTTAAGTCTTGCCTCCAGGAGAAGGGAAAATATTTTAAGCTATATATAAAGTACCATTACTAATTTTCAATACAAAAAAATTTCATAATTTTTATCAAGAAAAATTATCCAAGAAATGGAATTGCCTTCTGTTCCTTTTAGGAAAAAAACCCCCTACATTTTTCAAAGACAGAATTTTGTATGCATTAGGGGGTATTGCAAACAAAGTTGAACAAAATGGTCACACTTATTTAGTTAACAAAAGTATTTAATAAAGGAAAAAGGGAAACATGACCAGTCATTAATTCCTTTGCAGTGCCTTCTGTGTGTTTTTCTTCTGCAGAAAGCCCTCAGCAGACTTTAACCTAAGCAGGGCTTCATCAGCTGGATACGTTCTCCTCTCTCCCTTCCTCGAGCTCCTGGGGAAATTGAAATCAAATTGCATTGTGCAGCAGATTAGTGGTGAATTGAGTAATCAGCGTGCAAGGCAGTGATGACCTGGAAGCTTGGTTGTGAGCCCTCCCCCAGATCCAGGGCCCTGGCTTTTCCCCGCATCCTTCCTTTCCGTCCCAGCTGACCTGCGAGGGAATTCGGAAATGCACACGCAGGGCTGTGCATGGGAACAGGAGGGAAGGAGAGTTCTGAGGGAGGAAAATATATCTGCCAACTCAGAGCAATTTATTTGCTCATTTCCAATTCCTCCTGGATGTGGAAGGCGGGTTTCCTTTGGCCACATTCCCCTTCCAGCTCCTGTGTGCCCGTGCTGGGCTCCTGCTTTAGGAGGGTGGGATTGGTGGCAGCTTTTCTGTATTCACTTTTCTCATCCTTACCCAGCAGCAGAGTAGGTGTTGAAGGTGCAGTGACGGTGCTCAAAATAGCCTTGGTCTGAGAAACTCAGCATATTTTCAAGTTGGGTTTTTCTCTTTCTCTTTAATATTTTTTTTTCCTCCATTTTGTTATCCAGGATGCTTTTTTAGCACCACCAGGGTTGGTAGGAACTGAACCTCTGCACAGATTAGTCCAGCTGTGGTAATCTTTGCTGGGTTCATAGAAAGAACACAACACTGTTGTTGTTAAATAACTATGCATATGAATAACATTTGTTATTTATATGAATAGTTGTGTGAGGTCATTATAAGGTCATGACTCATATCTAAATACATTATACATTAAAGATATACTTCCTAAGATGCCTATTAATATGCATAATAATGTCTCAGCTTTTTTTTTTTTTTTTTTTTGTTTTTTTTGTGTATGTTG
Source organism: Donacobius atricapilla (assembly GCA_013397315.1). Taxonomy (NCBI): domain Eukaryota; kingdom Metazoa; phylum Chordata; class Aves; order Passeriformes; family Mimidae; genus Donacobius; species Donacobius atricapilla. Next base: position 63,720 of record WBMY01006043.1, on the reverse strand, counting down.
AAGTGGGAATTACAAGGAACTTCTGTGAAGCACTTCCTATCTATAAATATTTGTGAAACCCTGTCCAGGTATAAACAGTAAGGCAGGCAGCAGGCTGGAGATGTGATCTTAGAAGAAACCAGATTCAGTGAGGATGGTGCTGGAGTTCTGGAGCCAATGAGGCACCAAAGAGGTGCTTTTTTTAGATGAGTATTTGGCTCTGATGACACACACAAATTAGTAAATTGATTAATTTTCTGTTTCTGGCACAAGATTTTCTCTGCATCATCTCCGTCATATGTAATGTTTTCTTGTAAGTTGTAGTTCCTGGGATCAGATAATACTGCAAAAACACATTTTTCTTTTTTTTTTCTTTGACTTCCCATTAAAAAAAATCCTTTATAATTGTGTAGAAAAATATTTTGAAATGCCTCAGATGTTGACTTAAAAAAACCCAAAGCATCAATTTTTCCTCCTTCCTCCTCATTTTTATAAGAAATGACCATATTAGGATTTTTTTTTGTTTCAATTTCGTGGTAATAATGTCTTTAGAAGATAATTCTGGGGCTGCTTTGAAAGCCAGTTCTCTGCTGCGGCAGTCAGCATTAATACAGCTGCATGAATTTCCTAGTGTGTATCATTGCCCTTTTAATGTTCAATTGAGAGTGTTAAATTTGAACTCACTGGGCCAGGAAGTGCACGAAGGTGGAGTATCCAGTTGCCAGCAGGTTTACAGACACAGAATCTTTTAGTGAACTGGAGAAAAGTAGCTGGAAATGAAGAAACTGCATATTAAGTTGAATCCTTGGTGTGCTCCGTGGTTCTGTTGTACTAGAGCAGATTACAGAAATCAAGTAGAAGCATTCAGCATTTCCCTGTATTTAAAAAGAAAAAAAGAGAGCTCTTTTCCATAGAAATTCAATCCCAAGTTCTGTTAGATAATCTCAAACTTAGTATTGAAGCCCCATAATTAAAACATTCTTATCAGCTATGTTACAGGGAATTTCAGTGTAATTATGGCAAGCAGAAACTGGTGTTGGAATAAATCCTCCAAACAGTAACTCGAATTGCAGGCTTAAACTTTCAGAGGATGCACCTTTTAAAAATAACATTTTCTATCTGCAAAATACTTTTTAGGGAACAATAAGGGTATAAAATTAGATAGTCCCAGGCTGGGATATCCTGGAGCGTCTATTTTCTGGGCAGCCTCGGGAGCGGCAGGGATCCCACCTGAGCTCGTTTTTCTTCACAGCCTGGATGGATTCTGTGTGTTCTTGTGCTACAAACATGCCAGGGGTCTCTGCAGACAGCAGAGCTCAGTGCACTGTGAGTGTTTGCACAGCTCTGGTGACTGTGTGAAGTGGATGAAGGCATAAAAAATTAATCGTGTTCCTAGGGCTCTTTCAAAGGAGCATGCAGGGACATCCTTGGCTGAGTCTGCAGTTCCTCCCAGGTGTGGAAGAGTATGCTCAGTGTCTGCATCCCTCGGCATCCAGCTTCACTGCCCACGACTTGCAGCACTGGAAACTGGAAAGAAAATCAGTATTTAGAAAGCTGGGATTGAATAGACCACAGGAGCTGAGTATTCACCTGAGGCAACCAGGCCAGGGCAAGTGAAGGAGATGCCCTGACCAAGAGGACGTTGATGGTGTCAGGTGGGTGGAAAATTTTCTTTGTTGTTGCTTTTCTTTTTTTAAATCTCAGCTCAGATGGAAGATAGCCCAATTATTCCAAGAACTGTATAAAAAGAAAAAGAAGGTCATAGATGTTGAGAATCTTTTGAAAATGTTGACATGAGTGAATTCTGAGGTGAGTAAGAGAAAGAGGCAGCTGACGAGGCAAAACCTTCCCTGGCCATCATGCCTAAAACGCCACAAAAAACCCTCAGAGAAGAAGAGGGGAGTGGCAGAGGTTTATCTGCAGCTATTTACCCACCGGGGTTTCTTTCTCCTATTTAACTGAAGATGAGCAACTGCTTAAGAGACCTTTGTGGGGAAAAATGGCAGACAGAGCTGGAATGTGTGTCTTGCAGCTCCTCTCCTGCCTGGGTGTCCAGACTTACTCTGGGGATGGTTTTGCCATTTCTTCAGTATTCTGGGCAAAATGCAGATAAAGTCACATTCCTAAGTGCTTTTGAATTGGGTGGGCATGCTTGATATCTCCTCACTGTTTATGTGCTTTGGTGTTTCTGATAAATCAGTGCTTTTCTTCAGCAGAGGTGTTTTTCTCATCTGGCAGTTTATAAAGTCTCTCCCATGGCCATCAGTGGACCAAAAGAAGGTCAATATGCAGCATAAATTAAGAATCTACTGGTGTGTTATTGCATTCGAGAAATTAAAAGTTATATGAATAAATGTTATCTTTGACTGATAATTAGTATATAAATTAGTATAAAAATACACAATAGACAAAATACTTACCAGAAAATAAGCACTGTTACCAAGAACAATGATATTGTTAGGCAGAGACACTAGTAGTGTGTGTCAAAATCACATTTTAATTACAAATGTTTTTTAGGAAACTTCAGTATGTTGTTCTTCTCTTGCCCAGCCTCCTGATGATGTGATCTTTTGTAATTCCCATAAAGAAACAGAGAAGAAAACAGTTATTCAACAACAGTAGGGTAGGAACACGGCAATTAGGGCTGAATGCAATTCCAAGCTGCTGAATATGTAAACAGAATTTTCCATACATCTTATTTCTAATGGTGACCTGATCTCTGAGTCTGTGCAGATGGACAGCCCATTTCTCCTTCCTTAACAATTCTTGCCAAAAATAAACTTTCCTTTCAATTTCTGCTGTTTAGTGTGCATTAAGTACCTTCAATTTTCAGTATAGTTCCTCTTTATGTAGCTGTTTTGCAAGACGAGCTGTAAACATTTATAAAACATAATTATAGAGATGTTTTAATTGCTGTATAAATAAATGGGTTTGAAGACAGACACAGGAATTCTCCATGGAGTCACTTGATGGTGTGCGTTGACTCTCAAATTCATTTCCTGGGTAAGACCAACTGCCTCAGGAGTGTAACCAGTGCCAGCACAGCAAAGCTGTAGGGGTTGCTGTGAATCTGTCAGTGCCTTTTAGCAAAGGCTGTAACCTTGGTTTGGTTCAGTGCTGCTCCAGTTCTGTTGTTCACCCCACGTCAAGGACTCAAAACATTTCAGGGCATCGCGGGCTGTGGCAGCGTGCAGCTGGTCTGCAGCTGGACTGGCTGAGTCTGGCCATGCTGCATCCAGTCCAGCTGACCTGTGCTGGAACCCTGGAAACTGAGATTTTTACACTTCCTGTGCTGGCAGGCACTGACCCCCAAGAAAACACTGCATTTGCCGTGGAGAGGGCTCCCAAAATTGAGTGACAGCACTGGGACTGTGGGTGTGGAGTTTGAATAGAAGTGTGTGGTATCACAGGGTGCAAAACTTAGAATTTAAGGCTTTAGAATATAGTAATAAATATATAGCAATATGGAGGATTTAGGGCATAGGTTAAGTTCTTCTTTCACCTTTTTCTTCATGGGTTTGGGTGATGTGTTGTAATTGGGTGAAAAAGCCCGCATTGCGGACCACGGGCGTCTGGTTATTGAGCAAAAAGTAAAAATAATATAGGTGTCATCTTGTTTTTGGATAGTTTATGCTTAAAAAGACCTTGGAAAGAGTTAGAGCCACTTTCTACCTTGTTAGCTAGAACTCACAACTCGTGAGGCTGTAACATAGATGAGAACTAATAAACACCTGAGTCCAAACACGAAAACTGCGTCTCCTGAGCATTTAATCCTGGCTCTAACAGAAGAAGAGAAGAAGATAAGAAACCCACAGACCTGACTTGTTCTGGGAGTCCCTGGGTGCATGGGGGGGCTCCTGCCAAGACCTTGGCTGGGCAATGAGTCTGGAGAGTGGACACGTCCCTGGTCAGGTGTCACAGTAGGACACGACATAGATTGACTCCATAGAGCTGTCAGAGAGAAAGAAGCTTTATTTACAATCCCAGCAGTTTCTTTTAGAACACGCTGTGTAAAAAGGTCTGTTATTGCTCCATGGCACTGACACTGCTCTCCATTGGGTCAGGAATAGGAAACAACCCCTGGGACAGTTGTTCTGGCAAAGGGAACACTGTTTGCTGAGCCTGTGCTGAGAAACGGAGAGAGATGTTTTGGAAAGAGAAACTGTTGGCAGCTTTCCCTTGGGAAAGGAGCTTGCAATAATCAGCAAGCTGAAATTCTCCTGGGCTCAGAAATATCGAGCCCACAGTCGGGGAGCTGGCGGGGCTGGCCCTCGGGCCAGCGGGTGTCCGGAGCTGGGAGTTCTGAACTTCCTGCAGGGGAGAGTTCCCAACAACAAAATGATGCTCTTTGTCCCGTGATCAAGAGGACACAAGCCATGATTTCCGGCTCCCCACCTGTTGTGGTGCACCCCCATAAAGGAGTAAACGTTTCCATGTTAGGAAAAGAGTTTCAGTTACACCCTAAGGGACTTTTAAGGAAGAAGAACCAGAATCTTCCCTGCTTCTCTCATGGGCCCAGTGCCAGCTCAAAGGCACCTGTTGGATCTTTGAAATGTACCTCAAAACCTGTAACTGTTTCTATTGGGCAGCCTGTCAAAAAAACCCCTCCTCGATTGTTAAGAACCAACAAAAAGTCTCTTGGTACTTTTTGGGGTGTCTGAACAAGTGTAAGGGGCTTCCCTGCACCATGCACAGCTTTTGCTTTTTTTTTTTATGGCGTTTGTTATTTTCTGTCCAATTAAAACCCTTTTGCTTTTTCAAAACACACCCCATCAGCTGTGTCACTAATTATTATTCAGCCCTTTCTGGGAGTTTGCTGGTCAACGCTGAGGGCTTGGTGCACCTTCGTGGGGCTCAGGACACGCTGGCACCACGCGGAATTGTGTCACGTACCCAGGAGCCGCCTGCATTACAGCAGGCAAACTTAGAAATGCCAAGTTTTCAAGGAAATGGTGTGAATGAGAAGAATAATGACTTGTGTGAGCAGAGGGGATAAACCTCTATGAAAGTGGTCAAACAACTCAAGGGCCGAATGAATTCCTTGACAGGGCAGTGTTGTTGTAGGACACAAATGAATGACTGGAAGTACCTTTTTAGAAGGTGAAAGGTTAGAAGGTTTTATTGTTTATTTCTTACTACTTTTTATAAGGTGTTCTGACACAGACTTAATATGATTGGTGAATAGAAATGATACTTCTTAAATCTTATTGGTTAAACTAGAGAAATGGAACAAAAAAGGTAAACATTACATAAAGAAATTTGTTTTAAGAAAACAAATCGGTTGTTTACAAAGATTGTTTTAAGAAAAAACTTTCTCAAAATATTTTGCCCTTGAGAAAAGTTAGCAACTGGTAACAGACTAAAATCTCTCAAACTCAAAAATATCAAACCCACAAGGCAGGATTGTGCTGCTTGAAGAGTTACCAAGTATTAATTGCAAACTTTTCAACCATGACAGATTTAGGAAAGCCTAAAACCTGGTGAATTTGGTCTTACTCTTAGCTGATCTTCCTGTTCTGTTTGATCTGGTTTTCGGGCTCTTTGATTTGGCCAGGATAAGTGAGTGTGCACACAAACGTGAAATCATTTAATTACCACTCAGGGTAAATGGTGAATGTCTTCATGCACGTAAAGACACACGTGCTGTCCTCAGTATCATCTAATTACCACCCAGAGCAAATGATCTTCCTGTTTTCTGTGTCCTGGGGCACAAAAGGAATGTTTTCTTCTTTTGGTTTGTTTTAGGGCAGTAGGCTAAGTGTTTCTCTGGAAGATGTCATTTCATGTCTGAGCACAGAAACATGGTAGAAGTGACTGTGAAAATTAGAAATACATTACACTTTCATTTAAATATTTTGTTCTGTATGAGATTGTTTTGTGTGTCTCCCTTGCATCTTGCTAAATTTTTTGCATTTTTATATAGAGCACCATGATTAAAAATGTTATCTTGCCTAGATACTATAGAAATATTGTGCATATTTATTATTTGCATGTGGACATAGAATTTTGTATATGTGTATCTAAATTTCTGTTTTTCTTATCTGTTTTGGGTTTTCACATTTTTGTTTCAGAGCTATTAACAGAAAGAATAAATATAATACAGCTCTAATAAAGTGCAATTTTTGGCCCATTTAGTGGGTAAAGGGACCTTGGCCAGTTTACCAGAAAATAGATATTTAAAGCAGAGAACTAAAAATAAGATTAGAAAGTGATCACTAATTGGCATCCTGTAGGTTGAGCAAGAGACTACTGAGACAGAAGTAATAATTATGTGGTGCAGGAGTACCACTGCAATAAAAATGAATGATGACTGAGCTGCTTTCTCCTCCTTGGAGGTGTCCCTTCCCCTCCTGGGCTGGAGGGCTCTTTGTGTAACTCCTGCCCTCTGGGGGCTGCCCCTGCTCTAGGTAAGGAAGAGACTGCAGCCTGTACAACCTTTTAGCCTTGCTGAAATATTAATTCTCTTCAGCATCCCAAACTATGCACAAAGGAATCAAAGTACAAATGCTGATTGTTGAGGAAGGAGGAACCGGTAAGAGAAGAGCTCAGAACTCGCTATACCAAGCAAACCTACAGCAATGTTGGTTATTTTCTTGTCCCTTCTTTAGCCGTTTCCTTGGCTCATCCTTTCTTTAAGTAAGAGCTTAGAGGCAGAAGCCTTTATATTTTGCGCTTTCATTACTATAAATATTTAGGAATGGCAGTTCTTAATAATGAAAGTCCTTTGCCTTAGTTATCCCTGCTGAAGTTTTGGGTTTGAGAAGGTAAATGCACCTGAATCCTGGAATATACTTTTGCCTGTCTACCTGTTAATACTCCTGTTAATATTCCTGTTAATATATCTGTCAATATTCCTGTCAGCTCTGCCTGCCAGCACAGGTACCAGCTCCTGGCTGTGTTCCTGCTTTAATTCTATGGGCCCCTGCAGCATCTCAATGGATGATTTTACCCAGCTATGAGGAGCAGACCTGCATTCCACACTGGGCTAAAATCCCTGTGAATTATCCCTCAGATAAAGTCGGTAAATTCTTTCTGCTTTCATATTTGTAGTGGCTGAAACAAAAATTTTGAAAGAAACAAAACTGGAATTGAACTGAAACAACAATTACAGTATTGTTGGCAAAACACTGCATATGGCTTTGCTTTTCAGCCTAAAATATTTGCCAGCTCAATTAAAACTAAATGTTTTCCAGATTTCCTTGAATTTAGGTGAATTTTGAAGTGAAAACTTAACCGTATAAAAGATTTTCACAAGAAATATTGTCGAAAAAGAAGCATTTCACTTGGATTTCAGAGATGAGAGCTTTTGCATTCTGAAACTTTTGCTCTCACATTGTTTCCAGCTTAGCCTCTTGGTCAAATGCAACTTTAATAGGAATTGGTTTTAGTCATGACCTCTTCTGCTCCTGCACTGCCCAGCTCTCCCCAGGACATCCCTAATTTTTCCTGCTGCGTGTATTGTCACTGATCCCACTGACTTCTGCAAATTTTTCCTGTGCTAAGTGAATGTCATTTGGAGGAGGGACATGCTCTTTACTGAGGTTTTCAGTCGATTGCAGTTGGACTTCTCAAGAAAACTCAGCCCATTTGCTTCCAGCATGCTGCTTGATAAGTGATATGGATAACCCCTTCCCCAAGCAGTGAAAGGAAGAAAATCTATGATGTCTCTATTTGTTTGTTCATATTCTAATTCTCTAAATGGATTAAGAGTCTAAAGCAGGTATTATTTTTAGGTTCATCAAGAAAAGCACACATCCATAATTCAGATTGTGCTCTGTGGCAGGGGCTTTCATCTGAAATAAGTGCAGCTATTTCTTCATCCAGGGCATTTCCCACCAACTGCCTATTGCAGTAGCTGTGTGTGCTATTTATGATGTGTATAAGGAAAAGCAACGTGTGTGCTTTTATCTGATAAGTAGTCTGAAAGTTTTTGTTGTTGTTGGGGTTTTTTTGTTTGTTTGTTTTACTGTAGTTAGAAATCCTGCTGTTGCAGACTCAGATTAAAATTGCTTAACTTTGGAAGAAATACTTAATGAAGAGCTGCTGAAATTAAATTTCAGGCGGTAGAGGGTGAGAGGAGGTGCAGTACAGAGCTTCAGTCTCCTCTTGTGCAGCAGTGACCGTGATGCTCCGTGGCATTTCTGTCATTTGCTCTGGACACTTCTGTGTATGTTAATGCTCATCTGTTAATTTTAATCATCATCCCTGGTTTTAAATGCAAAATCTTCCTGCTTTGATCTCCAGGCTCTCCCACAGCCCTGCCTAACATTGCTCTTAGGCAGGCTTTTCACAGGCCAGATACTATTTGTCAAAAAATCAAGAGAAAACGTCTGCCCACCAGTTTCTCATTTGCATATTCATCTGGGCATATTCCTGGCTCAGCCTGGCCTTCTTGTTCTTTTCCTTTCATTAAAATCTTCTGCTGTGCAATGAGCTCATCACAGCACTTTTCCTCTCCCCTTTCCTTCTGGAGAAGAATTGCCTGTGTAAATCACTGAAATGGCATCACTGATTGCCACAGTCCTGTAATGTAGCTGCAACTCTAAGAATGATTCATCCTTGGATCTGCTCAAGGTCTCCAAATATGAAAGAAAGGAGAAATAGTTTGAATTATATAGGGAAAGCTCTGCTGAGAATTCTCCACACTCCTTGAAGCCCACTGCCCAACTCCTGCAGATGATCAGTATTGTCTATCAGGGTTTTTTTTACCCAGCCATCCAATTAACTTCGTCCCCCAGTGATAAATGGGAGAAACGAGACCAGAGTTGTGCTGGTACCTTCAGGCTCTGCAGGTATGTTTTACACCAAGATCCTAAAGAAAAAGGATTTTTAGTTTTTTCAAATTTAAACTATCGCAAGAAGAACAGCAGAGGATAAATGAGTTATCTCGAAGATTGAATTAGAATTTCCTTCAGGAAATATTTTCCAGACACCTCCAGGCCTTACAGAGAGGAGGAATGACTACCAGCTCTGTCAGATAACCCAGAAAATGCTATGGCAAAACCCTGCTGTCACTGCCTCTGTGTTGGAAGGTAATTATAAAGAATGGAGCAACAGGATTGTAAGGGAAGTGTAGAGGAGTTGTGTAATCTTCCCTAACTCCACAGTCAAACAGTGGAAGTGGAAGCTGTCAGAAAAAATCCCTGGCACAAATGTGTGGTGGGCAGTGAGTGCTCGCTCGAGTAAATGCTGATACACTTCTTTTGCATAAGTATTGGAAATTATCCTCCCCTAAAGTGCCACACTGCTGGATGTACCTCATCTCCAAAACACCAACAAGACAGAATTTAAAGACCTAAAATTCTCCTAAGAGCTTTAACCAATGTCCTTTACTTATTCTCTAAAAGTTCTTGAAAAATGTTAATGTATTCCCCCATATTCCTCTGCCTGTGAACTGAAAGGAATCCAAAATTTCACTGCCAATAAAGGAGAGAGGGGGGAACTGGATCTGAGGCAAACAAAAATGTTTTGGTGAAATAGGATTAGTTGTTAAATCTCAAAAAAGCTTGTGGAGTCATGCAAAACAGAAAAGAGAGGTTTAGCCTGCATAGAAACAGAATCACATGAGTGCAATATCATTCAGACTTTCACTCATGTGACGTTTGGTTGTTGTTGGAGACAAATCTTGGAGAAAAGAAGTACAGTAGTTTTTATAGATAAGGAGCTCAATTTCCTTAGGTTTTTGCAGTACGTGAAATACAATTATTGCAAGAGGGCTGGAGTGGGAATATGGAAAATACTCTCCTAATTTGGCAGCACGTGTGTTTTCTTTAAACAGTGAGTTGTTATTTTCTTTTTTTTATGGGGATGTATGTTGATTTGTGGGCTGCAGCACCAGGTGCAGCGTGTGTCACTGCTGGAGCTTCATAAGGGAGTGACAAAGCACGGGGAAAATTAAGAGCTGCTGTGGCGAGGATGAGTTAAAAAGTCTGATCCCGGGGAGGGTGGCTGGGCAGAACGAGATTTATTTGTTTGTATATGGGAACTGCTCAGCTCCCTCCGTCACTTTCTTGCAGACCTCTTTGAATAATTGTCCCCATGAACAGAGTGTGTGGAAGGTTGGATCTCCGTGGCCATCAGCACCTGCAGAGTGCTCTGTGCTTGCCATGCTGTGCACAAGAAGGGATGGAGGATATAGTGCATTTCCTGCGCCATTCTCCAAACGAGTGCTGCGTGCCTTTGGACTGCAGGAGTGTTTTGTGCTAGCAGTTTGCTCGTTAGTTTTTCTTGGTGTTTTTACAAACCTGAGGCTTGCCTGGAATAAAGTTTACTGCTTCAGCTTATTCAAAGGGGGCACAAACCTCCCACATCCTGTTCCCTGGGGTAATGCTGCACCTCCAGATTGCTCAGTATAGATTGTCAGATGTATTGGAACTGGTCTAGATAATGCAGACAGGTATAGTAGAAGCCTGAGGGAGTTCAAGTGGGAAATTTCTTGTGAAAAGGTTTTTCTTCAGGAAGAAAATTCTCCTGGTGCTGCCTACACTGCCTGTCTGCTGAGGCTTGTGGCAGTTTTGGAAGGCACTCACGTTATGCACAGGGTCAGAAACACAGGGTCAGTGTTACAGGTGTCAGAACAGGCATTTCATTCCCTTCTCTGCACTTGAATTTCCTCCAGCATAACCTGTGCTGCCTGTGTAGAGTTTGTGTGCTGACTCCTTCCTGTCCTCAGAACCTTTTTGAGAAGAAATGAATCGATGGCAGCACTTTGAGGCTTTGGTTGTAAAGGTTCTGCAGTGCACACTCATCTGATCCTCGTCCCTTGTCTCTGTGACTGAGAGAGAGCTGAGCGTTCCTCTGTGTTTATGATCCTGGCTCACACTGGGAGTGACCAAAGAGTGTTCTGGTCAAACTTGTCTCAGATTGGGTTCAGAAGAAACAGGAGAAAATGCAGGACTCGCTGTGCCATCAGGGAAATTCTGATTTAACGCCTGGATGAAAAATGCTGATCCCAGCACTGAATTCTTCCCAGGTACTCTTCCCTCAGAGCCTGGCATCCTCTGGCAAGCAGGGACACAAGTCAAAACCATTCCTTTCCTTTGCTTACAGCTTGTACTTGGCCTTTTGGGCCAATTCCAATGTGACAAAAGTCCACGTTACAAAAAACACTCCCTGAGTGCCTTTTCCTACCCCTAAATTCAATTTTCACTTGCACTACCAAGGATTCAACTTGGAAACTTTTTATCCATGCTCATTAATGTGAAAGGAGTAATATTCTGACGGGAATGTGATTTTTTTCCTAGTGTATTGTACCACACTCTCCTAAACTCTATGAAACTCTTATGCACAGCTTCTTCAGTTTTCTAGTTATTCATAATAATCTGTTGTCTTGCCTTGTCTCTGATGCCAAGGTAACACCATAGCAGATGGGAGGTAAAGTCTTCTGAAACCTACTCTCAGAGACAGTGGAAGTTAATGTTCCTCTTGAGTTCTCCTATCATTACCTGATAGCTGGTATTTTGCTGATACAACTTTTTTTTTGAGTCTAAAGGAGAAACCTTTTCTTCTTCTGTGTGTGTTTTTTTTTCTTTTCCCCTTCCAGAAATGAAATACAAATAAGACAGTGGATTGAGGCAGTATGGTTGAAGGGGCAAAAATGTTTTCTCAGGTTAATAATTCTTACAGAAAAGTAAGTTCAGTGTAAAAGAATCACTGTTGTGATGTTAAATGAATGTTTTATTTAAATGAAGTAATGCCACCATCTACAAATCACTTGGTGGCTCTGCCTGTTCTTCTCTTTGGGTGGATTTGACTGATTTCTAGATGCAGGAAAGGTTTGTTTGCACTGATCCTACAGTGCTGACCTCAGGCTAAGTGCCATGAGCTGTGAGTTAAATCACATCTATTCAGGTGGATTTCACATGATCAATGTGAAACTTTTTCAAACCTTACAAATATTGAAGCTTTCCCCACTCTTCCACAAAGAACAAATGGGACAGCCAGAAGTTCCAGTTGAAATGCCTTTTATTTTCTAGTGAAGAAGTGATGCCTGGACTTGAGAGAGACACAGGTGGGGGTGCTTGAGAGTTCAAACCTGAGCGTCCTCACTGCTCTGGAGGGAAGGCAAAAGTCAAATTAGGTTTAATTTGTCTCTCAGGCCAGCAGCAGGACCATGCTGTGCTCTCAACCGACCCTATTGTTTGAAAACTGAGAATGCTTAAAAAAAGGGGACAGTAATTAAGGTATTGTAAATGAACGGGTTTTCTGTGCAGCAGACCAGAAGTGAAGCCTGGCCAGCAGTATGGGCAGGGGGAAGAGAGCTGCAGGTAGAGCAGCAGTGCAGTTGCACACACTCCTCTGAAAATGCTGCCTAGAAGCTGAAAGGCTCCCTGGGATGTCCTTTCAGAGAGCAAACAGGGCATGGTTAGAGAGCAGCCAACATTTCCAGCCCCACACAGGGGTCAGCCAGGACACTAAAGCAGAGAGTCTCTCTGCCTGGTGAGGATTTTCCTTTAATTCCCTAGAACAGGAATTTTAGTTATCATGGGGAGGAGAAACCCACCTGGTGAGCTGCTGGGGTCTACCAGAGGAGTAATTGCTCAGAACTTCTGGAAAAATAACTTCTGGAAAAACAGGGCAAACCCACTGAGACAGCATTTGGCCAGCCATGTGTTTAATGGTGAGCACTCATTTCACTAATATATGAACAAGCAATTACTACCAGTTGATTCTATCTGGCTTTGGAGGCAAGGGACTGTCATGAAAAATCGAAACAGTCCCAAATTCTTCAAATCTAGATAGTAAAGGAAGATTTCAGTTTACTGAGTGATCTTGAACAGGAAATTAGGCTTGTTGCTTTCTCTCATTAGTGATTCAAATCAATCATTAGTGATTCAAATCAATCAATCATGGCTCAGAATTTCATCCAGCTGCTTTTCCCTCTCCCATTGGTTCCCTTTCTCCTATTTCTAGTGGCTCTCAGCGAGTGCTGGTAGAGAAAGGTCTTGCCTCCCAGCAGGGACAGGACCTGGGTAGCAGCCCCTGTGCTGAGCTCAGAGCTGTTTATAGCCAGCAGAAATTATAGGTAATAGCAGGTATTTCAAAAGAACCGGGAAATCTTGGAGCTGTGTGAGTGCAAGCTGTGAAGAAGATGAGAGAAGGATAAGCAGGAGATGCCAAGTTCCATTTCCCAAGCGATGGGGAGACCACCAGTGAGGAGATAGGCCCAGTGTAAGTGTTAAAATTCCTGAGCTTCACCTTTTTTTTGTTCTCACTTTTGGTCCAGTCCTTGCTGCTCCTGTCCAGCTCTCTCGTTCTGCTCACAGAATGTTTTATGGGGCTGCCATTGTTTTCCTCTGGCAGCTTATGTTGTAATTTCAGGCTGTTCCCACAGTATATTCAATATGTTTCCAGTCAGTGGATTTCAGTTAAGGAGATTAGTTGCTCTTATAGAATGCTACTGGACAACATTAATACTTGAGAATTATTGTGTAAAATAAGGTTTAGGCTCCCTGGGTCGAGGGTGGTAAGCTGTAAAGTTTTTTTTTTTCTCAAGTGCTTAATTTTCTTGTTTGCTCCAGATGGATGGTTTCAATTGATTTCAGGCAAAGGTATTTCTACTGGGCATACATAATGCAGGAGCCTCGTCTAAAAAAAAAGTAAATTTTTTTTACTTTGCATGGTTATGGATGCCTCAAACTCTTCTAGGCTAGGTATTTCTGGCACTTTTATTTATGTGAAATAATTTAAATGGATACTGTGGGTGACAAAAGTCATGGGTTGTTATTTTACACTGTCTTTTAGTGCATCACTGTAAATCAGTTTAACCAAATATTTGCTTGAAAACCCTAAAATAGCACATTTTATTTCACTTTTGGTGTAAATGGGCATAATTTCGTTTGACTTTATAGCATGTCCTCTGTACTAAAGTTAGCCCACATTTCACAAGGATAACTCCAAGTTGCCTGCTGGTGAAATTTCTGGAAAGCAGAATGAATACTTCAGGAGTCTTCCTTGGAACACAGAAATACAAAGCAAAGCCTTTTTCTGTATTGACTCCTTTCTCCTCCTCTGGTGTCCCTTTTCCCCACATGTGGGGTTTCAGGGTGTCTGTGCTGGGTGTGAGCTGCCCTACAGACCTCCAGGAAAGCTGGTCTGGCTTTGGGGAATATGGGATTGGAAGAGGCTGGGGTTGAGCTGCATTTCCACTGCAAAGAGATCTTCACAAGTATATTACTTTAACACCTTAGCTTCCTGTACAATACCCTTAAAACTTTGTCAAGAGCATGGTGATTTTTCTGCCCAAACATCTGTGTGCCAGTCCCAGCCGCCTTTTCTGGGATTTCTGGGGCACACTGGGATTTCTGGCTGCAGGAGTTGCTGCTCTGAAATGTCTCAGTGAGTCCTGAAATCTGCTCCGTGGAACAGCCACCTGCGTGGGCACAGCTCCCCTGGCAGGGGTGGCATCACCTCCTGGTTTTGTTTTGCTCCTGAAAAACTCGAAATGACTTTTTCTGTGCACTGTGCTGGACTCCAAGGCATGTAAGGAACGCGACAGCAGTGGCGTGATGGTAACTGCAATGGCTGGAGGTTCAAGAGCAGCAAGATCTGTCAGGAGAAGCATTAAATTTTATGAAAGCAGTTGGTATCACTGTAACTTGTAAATTTTAAAGTGTTGCGAGTGAGTGGGAAGGCAAAACTAAATAGAGCATACAGTTTGCCTTAAAAAAAAAAAAACCAAAACCAACAAAAAACCAGAGCAAATTTTAACTCTTGGGAGTATAGTCTGTGAAACACTTCTTGCTTAGAATATTTCTTCTCATAGAAGCAGACTAGAGCAAGAAAGAAGATTAAAAAACTCATTTCTGTAGCTTTGGAAGATCTTTAAATGCTGCTTTTTCACTTTTAGCTATAATCTGTCTTTCTAAAGTTTCTCTTTTGGACCAGAAATTTTTATAGTGCTGTTTTGCTTCTCTTAGAATAAAATCAAAAAAAGTGGCAGTTAAAAAGGACCAAAGTATCATTTGTATGAGTTTCCAGTTCTTTGGTACCAGCCTTATACACGACTAGTCAGAACTTCTGTTGCATTTTGCTCAGTAGTGATAATGTACCAGCTTTGCTGACTTGTGTAATTTGAGCCTTTCCCCCCAGTGTTCTTCCTAATGCAGGAAATTCTAGTGCTTGTGTTGCCACATATCAAAGCACTGAATTTGCTGCTTTCCCAGTGTTTTTATGATGCCTATAAAAGGTACAGGGTGAGCAGGAGAGAGTGGACAGGCGAGTTTACACCAAACACTCCCTAGAATACAAATGATATTTAGCTCTTTTCTGTGAAGAGTTAATGGGATTTTATTGTTATATTTGCACATCCGTGCTTTTATCAACCACAGCTGCCTGGCTCTCCGTGGACATAAACCAAGAGGTAAAATTTGTCTTGATCTCCAACCCTTCAGCACCAGTGATTGTTTATAAGGAATCCAACCAGCTGCAAACCCAATCTTTGCTGAGCTGGGAGGCTGATTTCTGTGCAGTTAATACAGAACAGTGCCCTGTGGTAGCAGTGCCCAGCTCGTGAGAAAGCAGAACCAGCTGACATCATGGCATACACCAAAAAACCTTTCACGCTTACGGGCACAGAGCTATGCCACCAAACTTGTTCTCATATTTGCGGCTGACAGATACCCTGGACACGGATCTTTTAGGCAGAGACCGTGTTCAGCTGTCACCCTTGGAGCTGGCAGTGCTGGGCTGGCTCTGCTCCGTGGCTTTAGCCTGTTCTGCCTGAGCCAGCACCCAAAAATCCCTCGATGCGTGTCTAGACGAACGTAAGCTCGCCGCGCTCGTGCTGACGCAAGATGCAAAGACTGTGGCACCAGGAGCGAGCTGAGATTATCAGATCTGTGCTGGACTGTGCAGCTCCAATCTGTGTTGCAGCACAGGCAGTCTCAGTGCTCATTTGATTGCAAATCGTTATTTAGAGATGCTCGAAATTATTTGCGAAATTCTCCCTTTACAAGAGAAAAACCCCACTTCGATGGACTGGTGCCACCCCACCTGGTGCTTACTTTGGCTCGGTCCATCAACAATGTCTGGTTTGTTTCCATGCTTGTGTTTGCTGTGAGACTAAGAACATCCTCTTTCTGCAGTGGGAAACTAATACAGAAACTTGGGGTGCTTTTTATTTTTATTTATTTAAATTTTTTTTGAGGCTTCAAGAAACGGAGTGTCTTAGCCAAACAGAGGCTCCAAATCCCTGTCACTGATACTCCAGTCTTGGAGTTTCTCACTTGCCAGTGGCCAAGTGAGTACGTGTGCACGGGGTGATCGCACTCTTGGTTGTTAGTGCGTGTTTGCCATTCCTTCAACCTAGAGACAGAAACAGGTTTGTCCCTGAGCTTGATTGCCAGGTTTTCTGAGCTGTTAAACTCTCGAGCCAAGGATCCTCCTTATGTATATCTGTATGTGTGAGTGCTAAGCTATGTCTCACTCCCCTTCTCCATTTAATGGCATTTTTCTCAGGAAAGTCCTTGGGCTGTGATAGGGCACTCACAAGGGAGGCACTGAACACTTCCCTCACCCTTTGCCTTATCTTCGGTTCTAAATTATCCTTTATTGAAGACGGTATTCAAACTTCAACTATTGACATGACATCTATTTAAGATAGAAAAAATACGCCTTTTGAGCTATTATTGTTAAAAAGGGGGTTTTAAGAGCCAGG
>WBMY01006043.1:27313-40932 GCA_013397315.1 Donacobius atricapilla | reverse complement strand
AACCCCCCCAAGCAACCAATGCAATGGAAACCCCCCCAAGCAACCAATGCAATGGAAACCCCCCCAAGCAACCAATGCAATGGAAAACCCCCCAAACAACCAATGCAATGGAAAACCCCAGTGCTTCCCTGAATGTGGCTAACTCCAGGCACAGTAAAATCATGGTGATTTTAGTTGGTGGCAAATAGAAATGGAGATTTTGTCATCATGGTAGCAGTTCCTGGAGGGCCACTTAAGCCCGGTTGAATTGAATATGCAGATAATATATCTGTATTTGAGAATCTACAGGTAAATAGCATATATATGAACAGAGTAGTGATATGCACTCAGTCAAATCAAAGTATCATTACTTTTGAAAAGGTAAGGAAATGGGAGCAGAAATGGGATAGACAGGGAAGATAGCCTAATAATGAAGGAAATAAGAGATGCAGGCAGGGTATTTATGTGTGTCTGTGAGAATCTGAGCCCACGAGTCCCTGAGTGCTGCTGCAGGTTCTCACACTGGTTAATGAATGTTCTTTTCTAGAAGAGTTATTGACTTTTGGGGGGCCAAACTTGTGTCTCTGGGGATGTGATGGAAGAGGTACAGAGCAGCTGGGACCATAGGTGCTGCATTCCAGGCTGCATTCCAGCTGGCAGGCACCTGGCACCACCACTTCACCTGCCTGCAGTGTTGACAAAGATAATTGCAGCATTTCCGGAGAGGACAAAAATTCCAGTCTGATGGCAGTCAGCTCCAGGGGGATTCCTTCCTGAGGCACTCAGTGCAGGTGGGCTCCTGTGGCAGAGGCGTGTGACAGAGCCTGGCACTGTCACCCAGGGGCTGCTCAGCTCCTGTGGCAGGAGCAGAGCGGATGATTGAAGGCACTGCAGACAACAGAATGATTCTGCCTGGCAGAAATGCAAAGGTTTCCTCATTCCCCTCACTTGTGCTGTGGGACATGAGGGGCCAGCAGAGCGTGTGCCGGTGTCACCTCTGCTATTTTAAATGAATATTTTATGCTCTGCCAGACTGTGCAAGGGCTGCTACAAAGCTGCCTCCAGAAGTGATGAGCCTGTGGCTTGGATGCCTTGGAGAATATGCCACGCTGTGGATTTACTGCTGAGATTCAGATCCTGATTGATTTTCCTGAAAGGATCAACCCCAAAAGCATACCTTCATCAAAGGGGGATTTAAGAACGAGCATGATTCTTCAGTAAGGTGCTGTTTCTTCGAGGGTAATCCAATCCGGCTGTGGTTGTCCAGCTGGAATTGAGAGCACAGCACTTCTCCCTCCGTTTACGGTGGCACAGGGGACAGAGCTGCCTCTCTCACACGGGCAGAGCAGCAGGTGGGTGGCTGGGCACGTAAGAACACAAACTGAGCTGAGACAGGATCATTTCCTCAAGGTCAGAGGCTGTCCTGGGGTCCAGGCTCAATTCCTTGGGGATTTGTTTGTCATGTTGTACTTCGTTGATGCAGTGCTCAGAACAAACAGCTTTTTAAACTGTGAAGCACAAGTGGCAGAGGATGAATTTTGTTATGCAAGCACCTCACAGAGCAGTGAGTACAGAAAGAAGGCACCCTCTTCCCATCAGTGTTTTATTTTTTAGGGATAAGAAGTGCTGCTAGATATGATTAATTCACCAGCATGTACAGCAGACTTCTATATATGAGGTATTTAACAGAAGTTTAGTGATTGCTTGAATTAATTATTCTAATAAAGTAATTTTATAGATTTTTTCCTTGTCAAATATAATCACTCGAATAATATCTTAATCATGCGGTAATTACCCATGATCACAGACTCTAGTCTGTAACCACTACAGATGCTTGTGCTTTTAGTAAACACTGGGTTACCACAATAATTAGTCCTGGGTGCTCCAGCAGTTACATTTGCCTTTGTGCTCTCTGCTTAATGAGTGACAGAAAGTACAAACCATTTTGAACAGGGACACTCAGGTGTATTTGATGAGAATTTAAACTTTCCCATAGCTGTTCATTCTTTGAATTCCCATACCAAAACTAATCTGGGAAGCTGTATTTTTTTATGTTTCAGGACAGATTTCCCATGACCCTGACTATAAATAAAATGAGATTATTATTTCTGGAGGCTGATTCTTTCTCTGAGTAGTTTTCATGGATGCTTTCTTAAAATTAAGACAAACAAACAACAAAAAATTAATTCAAACAATTCTTTTTTCTGTTGTCACCCATCCATTGTCTTTCTGTGAATTGAATCTTGACCTTCCATTTGAGGCTGTGCTGATACAGCAAAGTGGTTTGCTTTTGGTTGTTTGCTCTTTGGAAAAGTTGGTGGTAAATATGAGGAAGGTTAAGGCTTGCAAAGAAACAAAGATGTGTGCGCAACCATTTTGCGTTCAAGATCCAAGGTTGGCTGCGTGCTTTATACATAAGTTTGCAATTCCCATTTATCAAGAAGAAAGCTGAGCTGTGGCCCCTGTGTTCATGGCTAGACACTCCGCTAAGCTGGCCACACTTGCATTTGGACAAGGTTAAATGCAGGTGAAATGTAGCCTTGATGACATATGCTTTATGTCATCTATCCTTGATGAATTTTCAGGGAAGAGGTTGGATTCTGATTTCCAGCAAGATAGTGGAAAAAAAGCTTCCTGGACTTGCTCAGAAATGATTTATACTTACAGTGTTGGTCTGTAGATAAAAACCTACAAAACAGGTCTGCAGGAGACATATTTCTGTCCCTGCTGGCTGCTGGGAGAAGGAAAAAGATCTTGGGTTCTGAATTTACTGACTCCTTAATGGAAAAAGGTAATACAGGATGATTAGAATATTGCATAGGCTCATGAGTAATACAAATTCTTTAATGAAAATTTAAAATTGGAGAATGCTAACTGCAGCAATATTTCTGATGCTGCGATCCCCTTGAGCAAAGGACTTGGCTCTATCTTTTATTGCTATTCAAAGGTAAATAAGGCAACGGAGTGGGAAGATCTGACAGTTTGCAAAAGCTGGTGGCCTTGCTTGAGAGCTGCTCCAGGTGACCCTGCCTTGGCAGGAGGGTTGGACTAGATGGTCTCCAGAGGTCCCTTCCAACCCTGGCTGCTCCGTGATCCTCTGAAAGCTTTGAGCTGAAGATATTAAAGGCAAAAGTTTTAAATCCTCCAAGTAGGATTCATTGTTATGGGTTAAGGTAAACACAACCTGGATGCTGTTGGAAGAGGACATGAGTGGCACCTGCACTTGGGAAAAGAGTTCCAAACCAGCTCCGAGTTGTCTGTCTCAGTTTGAGAATGGGGTTTGTGCTATCCAAACAGTTATTTTTGTAAGCAAAGCAAATCACAGCTGGGCTTTAGTCATGTTTTTGGTGCCTCCCAGGCTAGGACATGCAATTAAAATTCCACTCTCGTAATGATGGAGATGGTGCTACTATGGGTCAGGGCAGATGAAATGAGTGTGGGGTCTGTGACAACCTGCCCTGGTGTGATGGCCCCAGATGAGAGCAAAGGACTTCCAGGGCTTCTTGCTCACCCCTTCCCCACAGTGGGATGGGGCAGAAAATAGGAAGAACTGGAGTTAGAAATCTCATGGTTCAAAATAAAGACAGGGCGATCACTCACCAGTTATTGCTGCAGGCAGAATGGGCTGAACTCAGGGAATGGAACTTGATTTTAAATATTTGATTACTGATTGGGAAACAGGTGACAAGCACTGAAACACTCAAGGAGAACACCTTTCCTCCCCTTTGCCCAGCTCAAGTTCAGCACAGACACCCCTGCCCTTCCCTGGCTGGGGTTGGGATCAGTTTCTGCTGCTCCTTGCTCCTCACTCTGCCCCTGCTCCTTCCTCCTCAATCATTTCCTGGGCTGTGCTGACCACCCACAGGCTGCAGCCCCTCCAGGTGTGTCACCTCCACTGTGGTGTCACTGATCTCTTCTCCAGTTACTGCCATTGTTTAAATGCTCTCTCATGGGAGCACCTCAGGCTCCTCTGACTCTTCCAGGGGCAGCATGGACAAAGCTTTGAGCTTTTGGCTCAGCTTTGGCCCATGGAGGGTCTGGAGTGGCCAGCACAGGGCAGCCCTGACCCTCTCCCACTGAGCCCCTGCAGTCCTCTTGCTACCAAGCCTGGGAATTCGTGCCAGTACCCCTGAACAAAAACCACTTCCAGGCTCCAGGCTGGCTGCTGGGCTGTCCCCGTGCCTGGGAGTGCAGTGCTGAGCGTGGGTGATGGCCAGAGTTGGGCTCTTGGTTCTCAGCTGTCCCTGGCAGGAGGCAAATGGCTTCCTCAAGGGCTGTCAGCTCCTGGGGTCCCTTTTGCTTGGCACCAGTGGTGCAGCCTGAGGGGCCAGTGCTGTGTTCCAGCAGGGCCGGTAACCCCAGCTGGCCCTGGAGGACAGCCCCGATTGGCACAGCGTGGCTCTGCTGGAGGAGCTCTCCTTGGAGCTGCTGGCTGTGCCCAGGCTGGGTGCGGGAAGGACTGGAGTGAGCGTGACCAGAGCCTTGGTTCCTTCTTGGCAGCAGCCCCAAGGTGATGTTGGGATCGTCTTCTTTGGGAGGGTGAGGCAGCCGCTTTGTGGTTGGGATCTGCTCATTTCCAGCAGTGCAGCCTGGAGAGCAAACAGGGCCAGGGCCAGCGCTTCTTTAGCCTGCACGGACACCAGAACAGGCAAAGCAGCCCCCCTGCTCCCCCCAGAGCACGTTGGTCCCCAGGTGGCTGTGAAGGGAGGGAGCTGAAGGATTCCTTCCTCTCCCTCAGCGCCCTGTGGTGCCCTTACAGCAGGGCAGGAGGGCTTGGCTGGGTCCTGGGGCTGCAGAGGGACCAGCAGCAGCAGGGGCACAGCCTGCAGAGCCCTGCTCACCTTTCAGAACCGGGCAAGAGGAGTTCCAGGGGAGAGGCACAGGAGGTCTGCAGCGCACAGATCACAACAGCCTCGTCCTGCACTGAGGAGCTGTTCGGGGTCTTGCTGGAAAAGCATTTTCTGGTTGTTTTCCTCATCTGCCACCTGCTCTGTTTGATGGCACTGGTTGCTTTCAACGTGAAGATTTTGTTGGTGGTTCTGTGGCAGGGGCATTGACCTTGGGGGTAGGAACAGCTGGGGAAGGGACATTGCTCTCCTGGGCTTTGCCATTTCTTTTGAGCTCCGCCTGTTGAAGTTGGAGGGAGGAAATTCTTTTCAAATGTCTTTCTCTCCATGGATTTTGTGTTGCTAGGTGGCCACCAGATAGATTTTCAACTCCACATTTTAAGGAGTAATTATAACTATTTTCTTTATTATTTGTGTTTTGCCCACCCAATAGTATTTAAAAAGCTTTATTTTCTTATATTTTCCAGTAACAACCCTGTGCTTGGATTTAAGCAAGAAATGCTCTGCTAATGAAAACTGTGTGACAAACAAAACACTGTCTGCTGTTTGCCTGAGCACCTTGAAGCTTGTATACAAAGCCAGAGGGAAGGGGCATCCTCCCTTGTCCCACAGGTGTTGGAGGGGACGGTCCTCACACCCAGTGGGTGTGAAAATGTGGAATCCAACTTTGCACCTCTGTCTGGGGCCAGAGCTGATCCTGCTGAGAAGGGCAGGTTGGGTGGTGGTGGCTGGCAGTGCTCCTGACCCTGGGGGTCCCAACACAATAATGCTGGAGGAGTCATGAGAGAAGTTTTCCCTTTTAAAAGGCAGTAAGAGCTGTAAAAAGAGAAACAAGCAGAAAAGAACAAACTTGAGAGTAGCAAGTGGATATAAACCAGGGCAAAACTAGAAGTTCAGTTTGCTGGCATAGACACATTATGATTCCTATGTGCAGGTAAAGCACAAATGGAAAGAATTTAGGGGTTTTTATTGAATGTCATTTCTGTAATTTAGATGCATTTCTATAATTTGATTCCATGGTTTCTGCTGCCTACTTTAATAAGGTTTTCTGTGTTTGATTGCAGATATTTGTATTTCAAGGTCAGAAAGTTTGAGGTGCTTCAGCCTTATAGGTTCTAGAGGAAAATAACTTGCAGCAAAACTGTACGTGACCTCAGAGGCAAACACAAAATAAAATAATCCCTGGGATCTGCAGACTTAATTTAGAATGCAGAACATTTCCCAAGGAGCATTTTACTGTTTTGCTGAAATGATGGAGCATATTGTTAATGTCTTGTAATTTTTAAGAGCATTTAAAGATTTATTGTGGTAACCATTATTTTTCTTTGTTATTATGAGATTGGGTTGAGTTTGTTTTATGGCTGTCATAATGTTTTTTTTTTAATTCCTTATCAGGTCACAGGTACTTGATAGATATCTCAATAGGCTTGCTTTTGATTTACCTGGTTATTTTCTAATAGTATTTTCTGTGATACCCATTGGTAACAAGTAATTATGGAAAAAGTGTTCTGTGTCATGTCTTTCCTCTCTTATTTATTTCTTTTTCCTTTCACTGTTGCCTTTTCTCCAAAAAGAAAATTTTTCAAAGTTTAATTCTAAATCAAAATTTCCTCATAAAAATACACATCATGTTAAATACTAAGGTGTATAGGATTAATACAAACTCTGTAAGTGGTGTTGCCTTGCAATTTTTTTATTTATTTTTTTCTGAAGAGGTTTTTCCATTAATAAAAATTTACCGTCTTTTCTCACTTTTTTTTTTTCTGATTTTCAAGTTGATTGTCATGTTTTACAAATATGTTCATTTGGAAAATCTAGTAGTTATTAAAACCTTATAACAGAAGCTGATTTTGGCAGTTAAGTTGCTTTTTTTAGCAATTTGATTTCTATCATTATTTCGTCTTCCTTTGCCTCGAGCTAGAGAATTAATTTTGCTATGTTGGGGTGAGGAGTCATTTGCTTAGGCTGTTTTTCTCTCAGAAGAGGTTATGAAGCAATGAAAGAGAGTTAATTTGGAGAGGAAAATAAAAAAACCCTGTGCTGTATGTGGGAGTGCCTTCCTTGTACAGTGCTGTAATGTATTGTATCTATAAAACGGTATTAAACACTGGCAGTCTGAGACAAGTCCCTGGCTTTAATGGAAAAAACACCCCCAGCCATGCTTTGGTGAGGGGAATGGAGAGAGCTGCGGTCTTGTGGCATTATTTGGTGATGCTGAGCGCGGTCCCAGGCGTGGGGATGATGAGCTGTCTCTATGTGAGGCACAGAGGTGTCCCCAGGCAGAATGTGCAGAGCAAGGCTGCTGCCCTTCAGCTTCTGGGGTCACTGTCCTTGTTCTGCTTGGCCTCCGCTCACAGGCTGGCCTGGCTTGGAAGGGACCTTAAAGCTCCTCCCAATCCACCCCTGCCCTGGGCAGAGACATTTTCCACCGTCCCAGGCTGCTCCAAGCCCTGTCCAACCCAGCCTTGGGCACTGCCAGGGATCCAGGGACAGCCAGAGCTGTGCCAGGGCTCCCCACCTTCACAGGGAACAATTCCTTCCCAAAATCCCATCCATCCCTGCCCTCTGGCAGTGGGAGCCATTCCCTGTGTCCTGTCCCTCCATCCCTCGTCCCCAGTCCCTCTCCAGCTCTCCTGGAGTCCCTTTAGGTCCTGGCAGGGGCTCTGGGCTCTCCCTGGAGCCTTCTCCTCTCCAGGCTGAACACCCCAAGCTCTCCCAGCCTGCCAACATCAGTCACAAAGTCCTTGATTTCATGTTTAGTGCCAGGAGTGGCTGAGACAAAGGAATGTCTTTCAGGGAAGCCTGTCCCTGTGGACAAACTGTGCTCCTGCTGGTCCTGCAGCAGGAACTGACGCCAGCAGTCTCTGCATGCAGGAGTTCTGCTGCTGCTGAGCTGCAGGATGAACGGAGCAACTGAATTTGTGTTGTTGTAGTTGTAAGTCACAAATGGACATTTCTATCAGTTCTTTTGCAACACCCACTTTTGTAATACCCCCTTATTGAGGCTTTGGATTTTATCCACCCTCTTCTGAATGTGCCTTTTTTCCAAATTATTTTGTGGGTTTTTTTTTCTTTCTTTCCTTTTTTTTTTTTCTTTTTCCATTTTATCTGTGTGTTTAAAAATAGATATTTTTCAGACATCATTAAAGCTTCTGCCTGCATGAAACTTTAACGGATGTGACACTTGAGAGGCTCTGTAGTGGGCAGCGATCGTTTATCAGTCATTGCTCTTTAAGACCTGCATTATTATTCAGTAATTAAAAATTCACAGGAGTGAAAAGATACCATTGTAAATATTTTATTCTTTCTTTATTTGTTGCTATTTTGGCTTTTTTCCCTACAAGATTTTTTTTAAAGATGGTAATACCTGCTATGAAAGGCCAGTAGCAACTGTGGGATGATTTTCTGCCGACAGTTTTGGCGCTGAGATAGGCAGTGGGAGATGAGAATTGAAGGGAAGGGTTCAGCATGTTGAATTGCTTCACAGACAGCACCTGGCCATGTTTTTTTGAGAATGAGCAAAGAAATACTCGTAGTAATGTGCATATTTTTCTTGTGGTGTTTGGTTGAGATTCTGGGAAAGCTTTGACATGGAGTGGAATTTGGAACTGCTGGAAGAAAATGCATATTAACATAAAATATAATAGATGCTGCTAACTCATTTTGGGGAGGTAATTGTGTTTAACTAATTTGCACTTCTTTATTGCTTCTCTCTCTGTCACGGAATAAGGAATATTCTGGGGCTTTTGGACATTTAAATAGAAATGTTTGCCTTTTCCTTATGTTCCACTGTAAAGTTTTAAGTCTTTTGTGTGTATTGCTAAAAGTTGTTTTTACACAGCTTTTGGGAGGGCCAATCTCTTTGCCTGTACTGTTGTTTTTGGTAACTGTTTAGCCATAGCGTTGTCAATGGGATGGAAATGCCAAAGTCAGCTGTGAACTCCTTGGATTCCAAATCACAAGGCAGTAAATTTCCAGCTGGTTCACACGTGGAGTGTTGTGTCACTGGAGAATATGGATCACCTTTCTTGTTTAGAGTTTTTGCTATTTCTGGCTGTAACATCAGCATTTTGTTTTGACCAGCTCCCAGTAATCACTATTGGAGTGCAAAGCTCAAAATGTTTTATTTTCTGACCTCATGTCTTAAAATTTGACTGAGTCGCCCGCTTTTACTATTTTATGTAGGAAAAAACCCCGTTTCTTCAAAATCCCTTGTAGAAAGGGATGCTATGTATAGAAAATCTCTAAAAGTGTTCATGAACTATGACAAGGCAATGGTTTAAAGCCTTCCTTTGTAAAGCTCACTTGTAAAAACATTGAGAATAGAAAAGATTTCTTATGAATGGAAAAGACTGAAGAGGAGTGGACGTGTGTGTTGGATCAATAGATGTGCCATCTCATCCCTTGTCAAAATCTACTTACTCTTTTTATAAAGCACAGTGGAAGTTAAAAAATGAATGTGGGTGAATAATGCTCTGTCAAATGCCTCTAACAAATGGTTATTTCCAACAGCGGAGTGGAATCAGGACTAGTGAGATGGGACAGAGCTCATAGTCACGCAACTAGATACAGGAATTCCAGCAACATTTAAGGATGAGCTTTCGGCTTATTTATTTCCTGTTCCCCTAGGGGGAAAAAAAAAAAAAAAAAAGAATTTGCAGCAGCGGAGCGGTGTATGATTGAATTGAATTGGCATCTTCCCAGAGCAGAGAACTTGGATCAGCAGTGTATATATTTCAGCTGAACAATTTTGGTTAAGCAGTTTCCTTCCTGGAAATGTCAAGTTTCAGTAGTAGTACATTTTGGGGATGGTAACTGATATTTAAGATAATTGTGCTGCATGGATGCTTTTTTTTCACCCCCCCCATCAGTGAGCATAGATAAATCCTTAAAGGAGACTTAGAGATACCTTGGATTAGTGCAGGTTTATCTGGATCCTTTGTCTTACTGAATATTGTATTTGAACTTCTCTCTGGCCTGAGGTGTGGGAATGGGAGATGAACACAAGAAAAGGTTGTTATGCTGGGGGTTGTGTTTTTATTTTGGGAAGCAGTGTTCTGGCTGCAGGGCAGGAGAGAAGCCCTGCAGGTGAATGGTTAGCAAAGCTCTGCCATTTCCACCTCCACGTGTTCCCTTAGCTCTGGGTCCATCTCCCCCTGCACACAGTGCTCAGGTGTCACATAATTGTCACCTACCCGTTTCTTAAATGAGCATGAACACACCAAATATTTTTAAAATGCACTCACTTCAGTCACCCAAAGATTCTTGAGTGGCAAGAGATCATCTGAATCCCTTTCATGTTGTTCAAAGCTCTCCCTTTTCCCTTGGATCAGAGGGAGGCAAACCCAAGTGTTTGCTTTTCCCTCGCAGTTTAGGTCTGTGGAGACTGGATCTTTGACATTCTAGGTTTTCTCCTCAGAAGGAAGAGCAAGGCTCTATTTCAAGGGCACTGCGGGGAATGTGTGATACTCAGAGAGCTCTTCTTGAGTAGGGAGGAAAATTATTTTAGAAAGCTGATGAGGCAAACTGGTAGGATTAAATTAGCACACACCATATAAAGGAAAGCTGGTCAATCAAGAGAGAAAATACCTTTAAAAATGGGTTTTTAAAAAAATTATACAGATGTAATGCCCTAGTCAAATACTCTTTTCTTCCTCTTGCATTTTTGAAGAAATGAGTGGCAGCAGAATGCCAAATACAATTGACACGTTTATAATGTTCTTGTGAATTTTGGCCTGGTACTTCCTTTCCTGTTAATCCCTCAAAGACTTCTAATAAACAAATTTAATGGTAACAGTTGTGTAGTGTTTTTTAAATTGAGAAGCTTTTTTCCCTGCTTTTGTTGGATCCATCTCAGCCAGANGATTTCTTGTTGGAAGAATGATTTACTGCTGTGTGCTGGGGAGGTGTCTGCAGTGAGGGCTCCTCTTCGACCTCTGCACTGGTGAATGTAGAAAGCAATGTTTGCTCTGACAATGCATTTATGTCTCTATGAAAAAGGTATTGAATCGTCCTCATTGTGCTGCTGTTCCTCTGAATCCATTCATGTTTCAAACAATAAAAAAAGGCATTGTGAGAGCCAAACACCTTTATGCCAACATAACAATATTTGAAGAAGATAATCAAAGCTGTTTGTTCTGCTCTACTGCTTCTGCTTTGTCTGCAATTTGGGTCTTCGTTATGAAGCAAGATGGTGTCTGAAACGTTTTCTGTGAAAGAGGTGAAAAAAACCCCCAAACTAGAATAGGTCTGGGGCTGAACCACCACGGGAATGGGAATTGGCTTGCTGGAATATTCCTGGCTGTGTGTTCATGGTCTGTGCCAGGCTCCTCCAGGTGTGGCTTTGCAAGGAAACATTCTGAATCCTTGTCGTGGGAATGTGCCTTCATATACATGGGCATAAATAAATACATAACAACTTATTTTATTCGGAGTTACGCTTAATAGAAAACCATAGAGGTTTTTATCTTTCTTATGATATGGCTGGCGTATAAAAGAATGATACTTCTGCTTTGTTGTAGAGGTAGAATTGTTATTTAAACAGTGCTATAAAAATGATTGGTGAAAGCCTCATCACAGCAGAGCCTTGGAATTGTTTCTATGTAGAGCAGAAGAGACAGTGAAGTACCAAGAGAGAGCCTCTGTTAACAGTGTAGGAGTCATTGTTTTGGGGGTTTTTTGGCATCATTTTGTGGGTTTGTCTTTTTTTCTGTTGTTGGTCCTTCAGCCTTTTGCTTGGCTGTCAGAATAATAGGTCATATGGTAATTGAAAATATTAATAGAGGCTAGCCAGAGCATTTGCATGCAGAAGGCAGCAAGGAAGACCTGCACATGCACAGGCTTCTGCATCCTAGCTTGAAAGTTGTCTTGGTTTCAGATGGGCTATGGAGAGGTGTGTATATATAGAGAGAGGTGGGCTGCTCTGCTGAGCTTTTCTCAGCCTTAAGATGGTAATTTTCCCAGGAAATTTAATGCAGTAGGAGAGCTTTCCAAATAAGTACCTGCAGCCACTGACACTTGGAAAAAAATTGTACTGAAATAGATTTGGCTTTTTTTAATTTGACTGGAAAGATGTGTCCTACTGGCTGTGTGGAATTGGGGATTATTTTGTGGGGAGGAAAAATAACCACAAAACCCCCTAAATCAAACCACCTGATACCCACTCAAAAACCTGCCTGTGGATCACAAAGCTTTTCACTTCCTGAATATGTGTTTGGAAGAAATAATGATGATAATAATATCACACTTTTTTTTTTTGGAGTCAATTGCTTGATTATTCCTGGAAATTAAAAAGTAAGCACTAAAAAGATGTATTTATGGAAGTGCCCTGCATGATTCCAAATGTTCCACCCAGGAGCTGAAGTCATCCTTAGCAATAGATTGTCTGATGTAATTAAATGCTTTGTTGGATTAGAACCAAACTGTTTGCCAATGTGTGGAACTGACCTTTGGCATGGCACAAATATATGAGTATTTTGTATATTTTTTTTGCTCCCAGTCTTCTAATGCTCAAGTCGTTGGGGATTTTGTGGTAGATTACAGGACCTCTCTGGCAAGCTGGAAAAATAATTTGTGATGTGTTAGTAAATGCCAGTTAGTATTTGTGCTGCTGACACCTGTTCCATTAATGTCTAATCTCCAATTCTCTTGGAAAGGTGAAGTATCTGTAAGTGTGGCTGAATTTGGCTCTTCCCATTGGATGAGGCTGATGTTCACATGTGAATGGCTGAAGGCCACCAAATAATTTAACAGACTCAGAGTATTGGAAATGTGAGAGGGGAACAAAGTCAACATTTTAAGACTTCTCATAGTAATTTCTTTGATCCAAACTACAATAGTGTTTCAGTGAAATAAAACTGGAGATTAGGGATGGGGAAAGATTTCTTTATTTGCTTTATTTTGTCAAACTTTCTGTAGTATCAAGATGAGACGTGAGGCAGCAGAAAAGNTAAAAAATTATACAGATGTAATGCCCTAGTCAAATACTCTTTTCTTCCTCTTGCATTCTTGAAGAAATGAGTGGCAGCAGAATGCCAAATACAATTGACACGTTTATAATGTTCTTGTGAATTTTGGCCTGGTACTTCCTTTCCTGTTAATCCCTCAAAGACTTCTAATAAACAAATTTAATGGTAACAGTTGTGTAGTGTTTTTTAAATTGAGAAGCTTTTTTCCCTGCTTTTGTTGGATCCATCTCAGCCAGAAAAGCAAATGCCTGCTGTTTTTATGGGATTGTTGTTTTAAACTGCTTGTGCTGACAGCATAAATATTCTGGAGACAACATCATTTTGTGTGTGTGTGTATATATATATATATATATATATATAGCAAGGTGGGGTTTTTTTTTATTATTTTTTTTTTTTCCCCAGCCGATTTCTTGTTGGAAGAATGATTTACTGCTGTGTGCTGGGGAGGTGTCTGCAGTGAGGGCTCCTCTTCGACCTCTGCACTGGTGAATGTAGAAAGCAATGTTTGCTCTGACAATGCATTTATGTCTCTATGAAAAAGGTATTGAATCGTCCTCATTGTGCTGCTGTTCCTCTGAATCCATTCATGTTTCAAACAATAAAAAAAGGCATTGTGAGAGCCAAACACCTTTATGCCAACATAACAATATTTGAAGAAGATAATCAAAGCTGTTTGTTCTGCTTTACTGCTTCTGCTTTGTCTGCAATTTGGGTCTTCGTTATGAAGCAAGATGGTGTCTGAAACGTTTTCTGTGAAAGAGGTGAAAAAAACCCCCAAACTAGAATAGGTCTGGGGCTGAACCACCACGGGAATGGGAATTGGCTT
>WBMY01006043.1:12580-26787 GCA_013397315.1 Donacobius atricapilla | reverse complement strand
TTGTCTGATGTAATTAAATGCTTTGTTGGATTAGAACCAAACTGTTTGCCAATGTGTGGAACTGACCTTTGGCATGGCACAAATATATGAGTATTTTGTATATTTTTTTTGCTCCCAGTCTTCTAATGCTCAAGTCGTTGGGGATTTTGTGGTAGATTACAGGACCTCTCTGGCAAGCTGGAAAAATAACTTGTGATGTGTTAGTAAATGCCAGTTAGTATTTGTGCTGCTGACACCTGTTCCATTAATGTCTAATCTCCAATTCTCTTGGAAAGGTGAAGTATCTGTAAGTGTGGCTGAATTTGGCTCTTCCCATTGGATGAGGCTGATGTTCACATGTGAATGGCTGAAGGCCACCAAATAATTTAACAGACTCAGAGTATTGGAAATGTGAGAGGGGAACAAAGTCAACATTTTAAGACTTCTCATAGTAATTTCTTTGATCCAAACTACAATAGTGTTTCAGTGAAATAAAACTGGAGATTAGGGATGGGGAAGGATTTCTTTATTTGCTTTATTTTGTCAAACTTTCTGTAGTATCAAGATGAGACGTGAGGCAGCAGAAAAGCATTGGAGATTCAAAGAGGGGGGGTTGATGGTACTGGAATATCTGCTGGGCATCAACCAAAGGCCATATACAGTTATTTCCAAATGTGGTAGTAAATTCCAACATAGCTGATTTTCAATAGCCAACAATTAATTATTTCAGTTTTTACAAAACTGAATGTCAGCCCAAGTATACTGTTTAAAATGTGATGTGAAATGTCTGTTCAAAAGCCCAGGATGGCAGAAAGACAGGGAAAAGAATAAAAATTAAAGGGGGGAGTGGTAATGATTTTGTTACTCTGAAAATGACTGCATTTTGCCACTAATTTTCCTGATATCATCAAATACTTAATTTTTTTGTGCCTTCATTACAACTGAAACGTATAAACCAATTTTTAGTTTGATGTGGAATTTTTGCCAGGGGAGAGCTTCACATCAGTTGTTTAGTCTGCTGAGAGAGTTTACTTTTCCACGGTGTGTATGTTAAATCTTCCCCCAAAAGCCCAGAGGATGTGCTGGGATGTGCCTGCTGCCCTCTTCAGTTATCCTGCCTAAGGAGCTCCTGCAGCCACTGAACTCCAGTGGTTTTGTGTCCTCTCCTGTTCTTGTTTTGTGTGTGTGTGCATTTCCTGGGATGTCGGTGGACATGGAAAACGAGAATGGAATCTGGGAGCTGTAGCTTCTATTCGGTGTTTTAGTGAATCCAGCAAGTGGGATTTTAGCACAGCTGGCTCCATGGAATATTTACCCAGCTTAGGAGGAGGTGAATGGTTGTCTGAGCTGAACTTTGTCCCTGCGCTTCCAAGTTTCATAAAGCACTTAATGATGACTGAGCTGGCCATTAAATCCAGATGATTTCAGTTCTTGGAAGGGAATGTTCTCCAATGACTTTACTTAGGCTGCCTGCAGCCCAGAAGTTAGGATGGTGCTGGGGTGTGACATATAGCATAGCCTTTGTTCCGATTTCATGCAATACACCTTTGTTTTTATTCAGTGAGCAGTGTCTGGTTGATGCTCTGGAGCAGCAGTTGCACTGATGGACACGTGGTGGTTCCCTTGGCTTTGGGGTGCAGATGTGTGACCTCTTGGACAGCCTGGAGAGCCCAGCGTGCTCAATATCTGAGAAATGGGAGTGCTCTGCAGCTTTGTGCCACAGCAGCTCTGCTGCCGTGCTGTGCCCTGACAGAATTCCATGTGGGAAAGGGGCAGGAGGACCAGAGATGGGACATAAAGCCACATTCCCCAGTGTGTCTGGGGAATAAAAATCATATTCACTATTGCACACTGCTTGATGTAATCACGCTGCAGACAGGAGGAGTTTTATGAGGATGGTTTGATGTTCCTGTCCAGAACTCATCCTTATGTAGGTCAGAAATCAATTTTCTCTCTAGCCCCAAATGAACCAATTTATTCAAGTCCAGATCTGGACTTGAAATTTTATTTTACTTAGGATATTTTCCTCTTGTTCTAATTACTTCTAAAAAGAAAGAAAAGTAGGTGTAATTTGGAACTTAATTGCTGAAACATTCACTGGAAGAACAGGGGGATTTGAGCATGTAGTTATGATCTACTACAAGAATAAATGTTAAACTAAACTTGGATTTTTAGCTGTCCGGTGCTAAATAATTTATCTGCTCCTAAAAGAGCTGAGACAATAGATTTAATGAAATGATCCTTAAGAAAATGAAGAGATTTGCTCAAATGCATCTGAAATAAGGCTGAGAAGGAAAACGTTTAGTATCGAATGGGAGTCAGAGACAAGGGAGATCCCGAGGATCATTTTTGTATTTTTGGATTGGTTAAGAAGGTATTGCTGAGCACTGCTGTTTGCTTTCTGCTTGTCTTCCTGCAGAATTTAGCCTGTGATGTAGACTGAGCGCCAGAGAACAACCCCTCTTCCCCTTTTGTTTTCTTTCAAAATTTGATGATACTTTCAGCCATTGCTGGTTCTCATAATTGTGTGAGGAGAGGACTTGACCTTTCCTGAGTAAACACTTGTTTACATCAGTCAGATCATGTGTCTGTTTTCTTTTCCACATTAGTCTCTAAGTCACCGTATTTCTGACAAACCAGTAGGACTAGATTTTTTTGTTGTTTGTGCTGATTGGAAATAATGAGTTAATCAGGACCATGTGATTGACAGTGGGAATACAAATTATTTCTGGTGATAGATGAAATGCTGTCACACTCTACTCCCCACTACCTCACAAAGGAAAACGAGATGGAGTTCTGGATAGGAGATGAGCAGTGTTTAACTTCCTGTGGAAATCTAGGCTCCTGATGGTAGTGTTTGTTCAGCCACGTGTAGCTGTTCTGGTTGGGTTCCAGGCCACTTGCACAGTGATTTTAATAAGCTGAATTCTGTCCTCCTCCAAGGAAGGAGGTCTCTACATTCCTGGAGAATCTGATTCCTTTCAAGGTATTTAAATTTTTCCTAAAATGACTTTGAGAAAGCTGTGAGTTCCTGTGTGTTCTCAGAGGTTTTTTAACTTGCGCTATTTTGAGCAATGCCATGTGATTATCTAAGAATGTATTAAAAACCCCACCACCTTCTTTCATGATCCTCTTTTTCTGCCAGATAATCACAAACACAAAAGGTGAGTTTTGAGCTCATTTTGGGCTGATACAGTTATATTTAATTCTAAATCATGAAGCTTTTTGGGAAAAAAATATAAATAATCACTGTTAGTTTGTTCCAGAAAATGAAGACTATGTTAATCATAGGTAGAAACTATTGGCAGAACCGTTGAGAATTCGGTTTCTTAAATAATCAATTCTAGAGGTGTTTGTACAGACTTTGGGGCTCTGGAAGAGGTGGGAAGGTTGGAGGTTTCAGTCCCACTGCTCACTGCCTGCAGGGATGAATTAACTTGCATCTCTTGTATGCTGAAAAAGAGGTTTGTGTTTCAAGAGCTACTCAGCTGTGGAGTAGATAATGAACTGAGCTATTGTAAAATAAATAACTAAAGCCCAAACCCATTTAATTCAGATAAACCTGCAGTTTGTGTTGTCAGGCAATGATTGCACTCTTACTGTTGCTGCACAGAGTCAGGGAATGGTTTTGTTTGGAAGGGACCCGAAAAGATCACTTGGTTCCAACCCCCTGCCATGGGCAGGAACCCCTTCCACTGACAGATGAACAAAAGAAAAGATCCTTGGTTTCAAGAGCTGCATTTCCCAGCAAGGAACAAGGAGTCTGTGTATTGCTTCTGGATTAATTCTGAGGTTTTGCTCATTGTAGTAAGAATAGGGACACCCCCTTTCACTCTGGTTCAGAAAGGAAAGAATATTTTCATTGGAAACGTTTCAGCATTTCAGATACCTGGAGCTGAGTTAGTGTGAGCAGTAAGAGCTGATAAGCAGCTCTGAAGGTGTGCCAGGAAAAGATCTCCAGCACCTCTCCCTCCTCTTCCTTCTGCTGCTCCAGCACTATCTCCATGCTAGATAAAGGCCTTCCCCCACAGATCGATTATCTTTGTCCCTGGAGAGAAGCAGCCAAATCCATTAATTATTCCTGTTTCCTTTGCCAGGGAAAGCAAGTGCAGTATTCAGAAAAGCCATCTATTTTAAAATTTATTTTTAATAAATTCATCTGTCTTATCATTTTAAGAGGTTATTTACTTAATGTTCTGTTTATTTCTGACTGACCTCTGCACTGTTTAGCTTCTTTAAAAACATTCATCAAAATATGCACAGCACTACTAAATGGATTTAATTCTTTCTTACCCTGCACTTGTGCTCCCAGACCTGTGTTTGACATTAATGAACACTGCTGGGCTCATGCTGCCGCACTAGTAGGAATTTACAGAGACAATTATTAGGTGATCAGGCAATCTTTTTTACTTTTTTTCCCATTTATTTCCAAAATGAGAATTATTCATCAAGATCAAGCATTACATAGGGAGGAATATGGCTGGTTCCTTTGTTTTATTCTTTTAAATATGGAAGAAATAATCAAAGGTGCATTTTTCTTTAAGGCTTTTAGATATCTTATGATACTTTCCTTAGAAAAACCTGATCCTTGACTCCTGCATTTTGACATCTTGAGTCTTCCTGGTACGCCTGAGCCCTTGGTGGATGCAAGTAAAGAATGCAGAACATGATAACTTGCCATGGCTAAATCTGAGATGTGAAGCAAGACTTGTGTTTATTTCTGTCGAGAGGGAGAGATGTGGCTGTAGCTGTTGTAATATGGAAATGCTGCCCTTTTACTGACCGTGGTATCCAACTCCTTTTCATGATCAAAATCAAAGCAAGCTTTGCAGTGACAGAATCTGCTGCTGTAGCTGAGAACTTTTAGCCTGCTGCCAGCATTGCAGTCGAGGTGGAGGAGGTTGCAGAGCTGTGCAGTTGATAGATCTATCCAGAGCTATTTTTTCAGTAGGAAAAAAACCCCAACTTTTTCTGATATATTTTTCCCCTTTAACAGATATGCTTGATTTATTCTGTCATAATTAAACTTATCTTTGGGTGGACCATGTTAAGCCCAAAGATTTTACTCCGAGGCTTGACAGATGGCTGTGTGCAGGCAATGCCTGTGTACTGCAATAAGTTAGGAGGAGAAGAATTAATCCCTTTTATTTCTTCTTGTTTTATTTACTTAATTTAATGGTGCTTTTAATGCTTAGTTCAAAATAAGACAAGAATTGGGTTTGTTCAGCCTGGAGAAGAGAAACTTTGGGGTGATTGAATTGTGGCCTTCCAGTGCCCGAAGGGGCCAACAAGAAAGATGGAGGGAGACTCTTTCCATAGGCCTGGAGTGACAGGATGAGGGGGAATGGCTTCACACAGGCAGGGAATAGGTTTAGATGGGATACTGGGAAGAAATCCTTCCTGGTGAGGGTGGGCAGCCCTGGCACAGGCGCCCAGAGCAGCTGTGGCTGCCCCTGGATCCCTGGCAGTGCCCAAGGCCAGGCTGGATGGGGCTGGGAGCAGCCTGGGATGGTGGGAAGTGTCCCTGCCATGGCTGGGGGTGGATTTTTAAGATCTCTTCCAACCCAAACCATCCCAAGATTCTATGATAAATTCAGTTTGGCTGACAAAAATTGCCCGGTGAGTTCCTGTTCCTTGCTAACTGTTAAGAGTTGCTGGACTCTCCCTCGTGAGACACCATCCATTTCTGTCCCTTCTCCTGTGTAGATACTTCAAAGAGCCAGCAGCTGGTAGCTCTCCACAAAATCCAGTGGAAGGTGAATATAAACCCCCAAATGGCAATATGGAGCTCCCAGAAGCACGGCCAGTGACCAGTGATGGCATTGCCACCTTCCATCTCACCTGGGCATGTTCTGACCCAGCCCCAGAGCTGGTGGCAAAGCTACCAAGGAGCAAAAGCACCTGTAAGGTGTTACCTTGGCCCTGGTTGGTGTCCTGCAGCCCTTCTCACTGACTTTCCATTGTGGAGTTTTAGGGAGATGAAGCTGTTGCTAAAATACCTGAGCAACAGCATGGTGTCAACCCTGCAGCAGAAACCAAGGTGTGCTAGAAGTTTATCTCCTAACCACAGATTGCACAGTAATAAAAATTTCCATTAATTCTGCATACTTCTTTAAAAAAAAAATCTAGCTATATGGTGGTTTTCACACCTTGCCATGCAAACTACACCCAGAAATTACTCAAGGCTGCAATTGTTCCCATTGCAGAGAAAAGTGTACTGGAATTAGGATTAATTCAACCTCACATTGCTCATGTTTGTGGCGGCGTGAGGTAGTGTTAGAGCTCCCTACTAGTGTGGGAACTGCTTGTAGAAGTGATGCCAAGAGAGGTGTGTGCCATGCCCACGTTCTGTTTGTGATCTCCAGCAGGTTGGTGGGCAGTGTCACCAGAGGTCACACAGCCTGCCTGGGCTGGGCGGGCTCCCAGCCGGCTGCTGGGTGGGATTTGGGAGTTTTCTGAAGGTTGAGCGTGGCTGAACATTGTTTTTCCTGCCTCCCTTGAGGGGTGGGGGTCCCTCTGTGGCAGTGCAGGGGACACGTTGTGCTGCCTGCTGTGCTCAGGGAGGGCTCTGCTCCCCCTGCTCACACAGCCATTCATTTTAATTAACACTCGCTGCCTGCTGCATGATTTGTATAAATGACTGACTTTAATTTGACCTCCTGGAGTGTGAAGGGATTTCAGCCTTCAGTTAAACCTTACAAGTTGCTGACTTTCCTGGAGTGGGGACTGATGAAGCATTGCCACTGGAGAAACACCTGTTTGAGCTCGGGCACGGAGCTGGGCGTGACAGGGCCCAGCTTCCTCTCCATTAAAGTGGAGTTGGAAATGAAAATCATGGCAGATTTATTGTGGTTATAAGCAGCTCTCTGGCATGAGGGCAGCCATTTATTACACCCATTTTAATTCTAAGCCTGAACCTTTGATATAATTTTAGCAAAGTAGTCTCCTACTTAGATCCTCAGGATGTGCTCTTTGGAGACTTGGAGTCTGTCACTTTTGAATGCTTTCTCAGCTCCTGCTTCCAGTGTGCTGCCCCCATGGAGATGTTTTACTGACTGATCCCATGGAAAGTGTCCTTAAGGGCAGGAGAGAGGGGCTGAAGTGCAATGCCAGCTCTGCAGAGGTCCGAGGAGGAACTTGAGTTTAACCAGGGCATTGCAAACTGAAAATTCCTGAAGGCATTCCCCTCCTGCCACTCACTCTGGGATAACCAGGATAACTTTGTTTGTTAAGGATCACAGGGGTAATTCAGTGAGCCAGGTGAGCCGAACATTTTCCAGTGAAGGGGCAGAGGCCACAAGGATTTCCAGCTCCAAGCTGGGGAGCCTCTGAGTTACACATGGACGTGCTCAGGAACACGTGGAAGTGTGCAAGAGATTTGTCACTGGTGCTTGCTAAAAGGAGAAGGGCACTAAGATTTAAACCATAACTTTACCTCTCTCTGGTAAAATATTGAATAGCTGATGAAGCTTGGAAAATGAGAGCTGAAGATGCATCTCAGTGTGAACAGCCAGGATCTTGTATTTGATAACGATTCTGTTTGCATGTTGAGAGGGTCCTGCCTTTGCCAGGAGGAAGGCTAAAATTCCAGCTGATTTCCATTTTAAAGGAAGAGATAGAGGGCATGGAAACCAAGTGGAGCTCTTGGGAGCTTACTGAAGGCAAAGAATTGAAAAGCTGATTCCAGAATGAGTAAGAAGTTGTGACCTCAGTCACTTAGAAACCAACCTGGTAGAAAAATACCAGAAGGAATCCTGATTTCCTCACAGACAAGGTACTTAAAAGCCCAAACCCCAAACCAGATATCTTTTATTTTCTTACCAGCTGTAAAAGTTTTGATAAAATTGTGCATTTATTTTCTTTTAATAAATTCTTTATTTCCTTTCCAAGTTTAATGAGTGAGGGGGCAGAAGTGAAATTTTTGATAAATAGTGGTTCTTGTTGCTCTGGGGACTGCACAGACATAGGAACATATTCCCCTCTTGGGCATTAAATCCAGCCCTGTGCCATCACTCCTGATTTTTCCATGGCCAAAACACAGAGTAAGTTCATGAAGACACTTAGAGGTTTTTAATTGTCTTAATTGTCATTGAATGCTCTTCCCTGATTTCCTGTGGGACCAGAATTCTGGGGAACTGGAAGGGAACCTGTGCTTTTCACAGCACCTGTGGTACAATGGGCAGTGTTCAGTTTTAGTGTTCACTGGGGTGGATGGATGTGGAGAATATTGCTGAAATATTTCCAATCTGAAAATATTTTTCAAATATAATTTGAGTCTTTAATTTTAAAGCAGTCACAAACAGATGCAGTATGTTCTTCCAAATCCCTCTGCTACTCTGTGGTTTAATCAGGTAAAACTTTTTGTCTTTTAGGGATATTCAGTGTTCTGGGCTGCTTTGTTTTGACTTTTTTGGTTTTTTTTAATCTGTAACTGCTCTCTTGGAATGCTTCAGATTCAATGAGACTTAGATGATGTTAGAACTGTACAGAGGAATGTGACACTTGTGAACATTTGGATTTTCCTCGGGGTTTGTGCCTTGCACCTGGAATCTGATTGGTCACCTCCAGTCTGTAGGATTTGCCTTGCTGAGAATTCTTCAGTTTATCTTCCTGGACTGCTTAAAAACTAGTTGCAGAAATAATTTTTATTAATTAAGAGCATCTAAACCAAATAGCTGCAAAACTTGCTCCATCAGCTAAACCTAATTTCATCCGTCTTTTCTTAAAGGATTGTAAAATAGTATTTTCAAAAATGACTTTTTTTCTGTCTGGTTTTGCCCCACATTCTTACACTGGGAGATATTTTAAAGACCTGGCATATTTCCCAGGTATTTTATTTAAAACTCAATACAGGAGGTTTAAAAATTCTTTCCACAGAATGTTTTAATTCTGTGTTACAATTCAGATGAGTTTCTTTGCCTATGGAGGATGCTGCAACCTCCTCTTCATCAACATGAAAGGAAGTGTTCCTCCTTTTACAGATGAAAATGCATTTTGTGTGCTGGCTTTACTTAGGTATGAAGTGTTAATTGGAGGCTCTAATTTGATGTACATATTTCTGATAGGCATTTAGGCACTGTGGTGTGATGAATACTAACTGGGAAGCAGGGGATGATGTGAAGGCTCTTAGTGCTGTTTTCTGTCACTTTTTTTCCCCCCTTTTGTCTTTTGGAAGTTATTTTTCATTCCACAGAACATCAGTGGCTTGCCATTAGTCCATAAATCTTGGAAGGAGCCTGGTGTTTCTGGAGTGCTGGGGGAATATTCCTTCAGATTTGACAGAATGAGCAGTGACAGGGTTACAGGTGTTGCTGGTGATTTTCCTTCTGTGAACAAGGAGGAGCGATGCCTCTGACCAGAGAGGGGCTGATAAGCACACAATTGGTATTTCTTCGTATTTCCAATTGCACTGAAGGAAAAAAGAGCCTTTTCACCCAGAATGTGCTTTAGGGATCCATTTCTTTAATGTGTGTTGGTTCAATAATTCTGTAAAATTCAGCTTGTGACGTGAAGGTTTTTCACCATTTCAGTGGGATCGAAATGGGGATGGTGCTGAAGAGAGTGTCTGGAATTCTGTGTGGTTCATTAAAATCAGCTATTTTGGGAGGTGTTTTTCCTGGGCTTCTGAAAAAATCTCCTATCATTTAATGAACTTATTGCTTGGCACTGTATTTTGCTAAGATTTCTGTAGTACTGTCTTACCTTTTGCGCATCAACAAATTCTCTTAACAAACTGCGAGAAAACTGCCTCTAGTCTTTGTCACCCTTCCCAAATGTGTATTTAGTGGGATTTAATCCATGTGGGATTTTAGAACCTCAACTCAAGCACTGACATTGTCTGTGAATGTTATAGCTGCTCTTACCCTCACGATCAGTAGATAACAGGAAACTCCTGTGCTTTGAGTTCTGCTTGGCTCAGTTATTTCCAAGCACTGAATTCATGTAAAGGCGCCACTTGGTCGTTTCCCATCACCAGCTCAAGTCACTGCATGCTGGGACAAACAGACTGTGGGCTTTGAAAATGTTTGGAATTAGGTATGAAATATTTCAGAGTAAAAGGACAGAAATATTTTATCCAGAAAATCACGAATGTAGATTTTTTTTTGCCAGCCTTCTGGCAAGGATTAGCATTACAGGATTTAAATTGTGGCAACCATTTCTGCCTACATTAATTTAAATAGTGCTTTCCCTTCCTTCATTATCAATGAAATTAGAGGGGCTCTGCTACATTTGGTTCAGGCACTTTTCTGTTTCACAGCCTGTCATTTCAAATTGTCAAACATTTACTTGCCTCGTGTTTGACTGTAGCGCCAGGCTCTGTGTGTAATTTGTGTTTGTG
The DNA here is from genome assembly GCA_013397315.1 of Donacobius atricapilla. Lineage (NCBI taxonomy): Eukaryota > Metazoa > Chordata > Aves > Passeriformes > Mimidae > Donacobius > Donacobius atricapilla. The sequence goes on along the minus strand of WBMY01006043.1, from coordinate 16,469 downwards.
TAGGTTTGCACCTGATGCTTTGATGCTGTCAGGATGTGTGTGATGTGATCCCTGGCTTCCCCTGCTCCTGCCTCACCCTTGAACTGCTCATCATCTGCTGCCACTCACTTGGCTTTGCTGGCAGCTGCAGGAGCACTGGGAATTAATCCCAAATACTCTGGGCTGTCTGTGCTCTCTGAATGCTCTACCTGAAGAAAACCGTAATCCAGCCTGAACTTGGCCTGTTCAGGAGAAAAAAAAAAAACCCAAACATTTACATTGTAAAAAAAGAAGGATTTTTAGCTTTTCCTTCATCAATCAGGCTTTAATATACATTTTGCTGATGATATCCAATTTTGTCGTTGGGTTTTGCCACGTTATGGTGAAGTGAAACGTGCCTTGGGAAGTCAGTTTGCACCTTGCATTGACCATAGGAGAAAGTCTGAACATCTGAGCTATTAAATGGGCAACTTGGGCTGCCTCCCTTGGTTTCTCCTGGACATCTCTGGCTGGGTTTTTGGGAGCAGCATTTGGTTTTCAAGTGCTTATATATGGCAAATTAGATTTTCAGTGTTCCCTCCCCCTTTTTTTTTTTCATTCTGTAGCTACAAATCTCTCCCTGATGGTCAGCTATGAAATGGCTGAGGGTGTAAATATTGGGATGCCTGTGCTTGGGCACCAAATCCCATGTTCAGGCACTAAAAGGGAGATAATTTTTCTCAAGTTTTCTGTATCAGATTTCATTGATCTCTTTATTTGCATAAAATGGGGAAAATTGTACCTTGCAATGACTGTGTATTTGTATTTGAACAACAACAGAACATGGATGGAGGTGTTAAAGGACCTTCTGACCCAAGTCCTAAACAAACATAATCATTCATGGTTTGGCACAGCCCTGGCTCTCTTTGGAGACAGTTCTTTACCTGCAAATTTATTACTTTTTGTTCATTTTGATAAACTTGCTATCATCATCAGAAGGTTTAGTAATAATTTCTGGGGGAGCTGAGGGTACCTTCTGACTGTTTTATGCGTCTGTGCTTATCTCAGTGCAATTCTGAAATTTTAAAAGTGTTTTGAGTATGTCAGGGTTAAACTCGGGTGAAGTTCCACATGCCGGGGGTGTTTGCAGCTCCGGAGCCCACCTGGCAGGGCTGTGTACAAACCGCTCGTAGGGACCAGGCCTGCATCCCTCCCCACCTCTCTCCTATCTCTTTTTTTGCTCCAGCTCAGATTTGGTGTTTTCAGTGCTGGTCTATCCATTGCAGGATATTAAAAGAATCAGTGGAGTCAGAGTCCTCCAGATCTTTACCAAAGAAGAACGTGAGGTTTTGCTGTCAGACTGTCTTCCCAATGATTTTCCTCATTGATTTTGATCTTCATTGATTTTGTCCCATGCTTCCATGTGTTGAACCCCTTCTCTCACGTGCCTCCTCATTTCCAGTGGATTTCTGTTCAAAGGGAATATCCATTTCTTGAGGCTCCCAGAATATGATCTATTTTTTGTCTGCTTCGTGTTTTCCTTCAGCACAGTTAGTCTCAGGATTCAGGAATCTTATCCTGTAAGTTACAAACTCCACACAAAACTGTGCCTGTGCATGATAACCATTCACACAGGACCTTGCAGACAGCCTGGGAGTGTCGTGGCTGCTCAACCCTCAAGGCCAGGATAAAGAATTTCTGTCCCCACCAAGGTGTGGTTACTGGGTAGTGCAGTGCCTTGGAGCAGGGGCGGAAGGATGGATGGCACAGTCTGGATTTGTATTTCCAGCCCTTGCAGCTGCATTCGCTGTGAGGTTCCAACCCAGTGATGTTCTAAAGGAAACAGCATTATCATAGCTCCTGCTGGGAAGCTGTAGGGGAAGGTCATAAAGTATTGTAGTTTGTAGTCAATCATGTATTAGATGGTTTTTATCCTGAAAATCTGTTTAGAGGCATTTCTCTTTTCTCCTCTTGTTTCCGGCAGTCTGGAAGAGAGAGTCCTAAAATATTCTATGTGCTTCTGGGGGTTTCATGCAGCTGAAAATGATGATTGATGGAAAGGAGCGAAGTTGTGAGAGCCACAATTTCATTGTGCCTGCCCCATGTCCTCGGGCTTGCTCAGCTAATCCCTCTCCCTGGATTTGCGTGTGGTGACGATGGCTTGGCTTTCTATTTTCAGCCTTTGTAGCGTCACAGTGTGGAATTGGGCCTTTCCCCACCGGGTTTTCTCTTCTGACCCTGGCTAGAATCCATTGCTAGCACAGGACACCCCTTTGTCACCTGTGCAGGAGGGACCAGGGCCACGGGGAGCTCAGCACCGGCTGCCACAACTCCTGCACATCATTTTCTGCTCTCTGTTGGGAGAAATCTCTTCATGAGGTAGAAACCAAGAACTCATGAGTGGTTCCAGAGCAGCATCCTTACCGGTATATGGCGTTTTTAAGCCCCGTATTCCAGAATATGAAGCCTGAGCAAATGGATTTTTCTCTGTGAGACTCCTGCCAGATATTGGTTAAAACCAGCTCGTGTATCCACCCAGAAGGGACCAGAAAAAGGCACATAGAACATGAATTAATCCGTGGATTATTCCTTTATGTACTTTAGATAAATACTCTCATTTTAAACCATTTTACATTGGGAGGAATTGAATGTAATTCAAATTATATATATTATAATCTAACTTGATAATAAAGAATGACTTACTTTCTCCATAGAAATCCAGCTGCACAGACTAAAATGCTCTAAGAGATTTATAATGCATTTGAAAGGAGATTTTCTTGTCTGACTAAATGCTAAGTGTTAGTCTGATTCCAAATTTGAAGTTGTCCTCTTAAAAAGTCTGCTGAGGTTGGACATCACTTTTTTCTGTGCAGGGAATGCATTATTAGTGCACAGAAGTTGTAATGAATTCTGGAATAAATGAAAAAAAATGCTGGCAAGGTTTGGTTTTTAAACTATTGTTTTTTTAGTTGCACATTTTAAAAGACACTTTTTATAGTGATGTGCTATATTCCGTGCAGATAAACTGAAGATAGTTACTGTAGCTCAGTTTCATTCCTTAGCAAAGAAGCCAGCAAAAAATAGCTGAGTGGATAATCAAACCACCTAAAGACAGGGCACCAAACTTGCCATAAATAATAAATACCCCTTATTTTAATAAATTTTCCAAAACAGTGTGGACCCTGGTATTTTAAATATTAAACAGCATGGAGGAGGCACTTGGGCATTGAAACTGAGCTCCAATCCTTTGGAACCAAATTAATGTTGTGGTGGAGGATGAGGCCTGAGAGAGGTGCTCTGTGTGCAGCCTGAATTGACGAGATGGTGTTGTACTGCCGGTGATAGAGCAGTTTGCCTTGGATTAACTGGTAATTTAAAAATAATGGTCTGAATTGTCTCTTTTTTGTGAAAACAGATGCATTTCCAGCTCCATGCACAGCTACAGTTCTGCTGGTTCTGGTTTTGCTGAGAATGAGACTCCGGCCTTCCTCACAGTTGGGAGGATCTGAGAGACTTAAGATAAAGTTGTCAGGATTTAAAAATATTCTGCAGTATTTAGGAAGTGATTTGTAACTGAAGTACAAGTGAGAGAGGGTTCCAGGCTGTAAATTCAGAAGTCAGACGCGTGTGTGCAAAAGGCAGGCAGGAAACGGACATCTCTGATTTTTGTCTCGGATAAGAAATTGTTTGAAGTGCCAAACATTGCTGAAATAGCTACAGCTCCATCCCACTGCTGGGAAAGTTTGGAGCCTGGATCTGGAGCTTCCTGACAGCTCCACTCTTAGATGCTTTTCTAAATGAATTAACTGTGTTGCAATGGTGCTCTTGCCTGGAATTTCTGTCTCTTGGGCAGTTAGTCTAAGCTAAGAATGAGTTCTGTGGTATTAAAAGGTCTGTAAATACCATCTGCATTATTTTCAGGTTCTTGTCT
>WBMY01006043.1:906-12571 GCA_013397315.1 Donacobius atricapilla | reverse complement strand
GTTTTTTTCTTGGTGTTTTTTTTTTTTTTTTTTTTTTTTTTTTTTTTTTAGGAGTAGTGATACGAGCAGGTGAAAACAGATTATGAATTGTTCTGACCCATCACTCTAAATAATTACAAACCTTCCTCAACTTTGACAGTATTAACTTCATTAATTTCAGTCCTCGAATTTTCACCTGGTAAGAATTTCAGGAAAAATAAATTCTCGGTTGCTGTTGGCCATGAATAACTTGTGTTAATCATGAAATTTCTGTCTTGGTTTTATAGATTCAAGATACTTTTAGAAATACTGGAGTAAGGGTGGTTTTTTTCTCACACAGGTTGCTGGGGGGCATTTACCTCAGGACCTGATGGGAGATTACTGTAAGATCCTCAGGAAAATAAATCAGATATTTCTAGAAACTCTGTGTGTATCAGCTTGTCAAAAGCAGAAACTGAGATCTCATACAGTAAATGTAGTGTAAATAGCTGGAGACAATGTTTGCCAAAAGGCAAAATTAACATATTAGAGGCACTTAACTGACAGTGTGTTGTTCTGAGTTATAGTGATTTGCTTCAAAATTAGGTTCAACAGTTTTGGTTCCCCACAAGCTGCTAATTAACTTGAGAAAACTGTGCTCCAATTAAAAAGGCTGGAGATGATAATTGGGATTTTTTTCCATGGGCACTGTCTGGTCAAACCAGAGTGATTGCTATCTTTAGGCCCACGGAGAAGGAGGTGTCTCTTCTAGGGAGTGCAAGAAAAGAGCAGATGATTTGGACAAAGCTGAAGCATGGAATATCTTTTTTCTTAACCAATCCAGAGAAGATTATCTAGAATCAGATGCTTTGTGCAATTTCAAAACAGTGCTGCATGCCTGAAGGTAAGAACATGCTAGAAAATATTTAGGTGATTTAGATGAATTCAGCTCGGTCAGGCGCAGTGAGAATTCATTCTTTGCTATTTAAGGAATTCTTTAAAGTCTTGTATGATTTACTGCCATTGGACACAGAGAATTTGTTAGGAGGAAGAATTCCCAGAGAGCTGGATGGTGTGGGTGGGTGGGAAGCAATATTGCTTTGCTTTGTAGGAGGGTAAAGAGGGCCTAACTGGGTATTGGGGAAGATTCAGAAGAGATTTTTAAAAAATTAGTTTGACGGGAGGTGGAGGACAGATTTCATTAAAGAGTGGTAGGATTTTACAGAGAACTCACCTCCTGTATGGCTCTGAAAGGGACACCAAAAGAGGGGAAACACAAATGTTGCTTCAGGAGGGCATTTGGCATGGTCTGTTCGGACATTTTCAGAAGAAAAATCTGATATAGATTGAACAATGAAGCGTTTTCAGGGAGACAGTCAGTTTAGAAGAATATTCAGAGTTCTCAGTTATTTATTCCCTTGTTGAAAAGGGGCACCTCAGAAAATCTTCGGGGCCTGTTTCTTAAGTGTAATTTTTTTATTAACAGGTCGGCACTAGAATAGCAAACCACATGCAAGGTTTAGTGCTTTCAGGATAAATGCATTTCAGAAGTATTTTGCAGGGCACTACTGGAATTAGAACTGATATTTACAAAGCGATGTGGCATTAATCAAAGCCATTGAAGAACAAATTAAAAGGGAAATGTATTATTTACTATTACATGTAAAATTCTAAAATTAGAGCTAATTCAGCAGGTGGGAAGGAATTTGGGTTAGAGTAGGGTGTAGGATTATAGCAGACTTTGAACATGACAGCATTGTGTTTTACAGATTTTTTAATCTGGGTTGTTTGGGGTTACCTTTGTAATATGCACCAGCTCTGGGCTCAGCCTCACAGCTTACGGAGGCCGACTTGGCTCCTAATTTGAGCCCTTAAAACAATGTCAAAGAGAAGCTCAAGCAAAGGAGAAATTGTGGTCAGTAGGGTGGATAAGGGGAAAATAAAATATTTTAAGAAAGTGCTCTGTGAGGAAGAAAACCCTGAGAGAACTGGAAAATCATCAGCTGGGAACATGATTCTTTATTTAAAGGATTCTGAAAAGGGGATGGTGATCAGTTCCCCATGCTCCAAGAAGCAGAGCAGGAAAAGCCATCCCCAGCGAAGTTTGTAAGGAGGATTTCAGTGGGGTGATGGTGGGAAGAGCTGAGAGCTGAGCTGCACTTGGAGCTCTGGGGCTGGGCAGGATTGGGACCGGGACCAGGGCACAGCTCCAGGCAGCTCCTGACTCTGGGGAGGGACTCGGGGTCCTCCCAGCCTTGTTGGCTTTTCCAGGTGAGCAAACCTCACCTTGCTCTTGTTGTGTGGCCCCTTTAGCTCCCATCATTTTGGAGGAGGGCGCTGAGGGAGAAGGAAGGGAGTGTTCCCTGGGGAAGGGGAGCCACAGATAAGGGCACCGTGTTCCTTCTTGTAAAGGCTCTGCATGGGCATAATGGGAAACCCTCAGGTGTGCTCTGGGTTTTACCCAGACCTAGAATGTTCTTTGCAGCTTTGAGAAGAGCTGTTGCACCCAAGAGTTGTGTTATTCTCTTTCCAAAACTCAGAACGAGCCAACATGATGAGACAGCAGATCCATGTGAAGTTTCTCCGAGTCTGTTCACACTGCTGAGGCTCTGCTGCTGCACTGAAAGGTCAGAGGGCTGAGTGCTGATGTTGCCTTAGATTTGAGTGGATTCTCTCCAGATACCGGAATAACCAAAGGTGGCTCTGACGCGTTCCTCAGATCTTCGGAGCTGGGGAGTTAAGCACTAAATAACACTCAGACCCCTTCTGTCATCTGAAAGCTTAACAACTTCACATGACTCCTAACCCATCTGCCTCACCTGCATATTTTGAAGCTGAATTGTTTGAAGCTGTCAGGAGATGACGAGTTTATGATCTCTGCTGGGGGAAGGGCAGGAATATAATTATGTACCACTTAACAGAGAGGAGCAGCATTACACAGCATCAAAGCAAACTGCAATGCCTTTTGGTGATGGAAATTAGTCTGAGCAATGAGAAAAGGTTATGTACTTAAAAAAAGGAGCAAGCTGAGGAATTATTTTTAATGTAGGTCTTTTCAAATGAGGTCTGTTAACAGCTTATAACAAGTTCTCAATCTTGGCTGGACTCTCCACGTTCCATTTGCTGCTCTCCCTCATGCAAAGCAGCAAAGCCAGGTTTTTCTGCAGCATGTTTCAGAAAGCCACATAGCTCTTGTGATCTGAGTATTTTTTTTTTATTTAAATCATTCAGGAATGTTTAATCTAAATAAATATGCCATTCTTTCCATTAGCCTACCCTCGTATATTTGTATGATCTGTGTTTAAGCAGCTGCTTAAATGGCTGCTTGCTGCTATATACTAATAATGTCAAACAAAAATTAATTAGACAGCTTAATGACCCAAAGTAAACTATTTATTTCAAGTTACCCTTATGTTTACTACTTTCACATTTAAAATCTCTCATGTGACTGTGACTTGGCCTTTTGCCTTTGCATGTTGTGCTTTAGGACAAAGTAAAAAATCTGTTTTCAGAGATCTTGTTAAATTAAGCATAATCCTGCTCGCGTGCTGCATCTAAAGCAAAGGGACTTGTGGAGAAAGAGAGGCACAAGAAAAAGGAGAGAGCAAACAAATCCCCAATATTTGGAGTTATTCTTGGGGGTTTCAGTTTGGAGCGGTGACAAAGGTGATGATTGGCAAAATGCTAACAAATAGAAAATTCTTATTTTGTGCTGAGCAAAATATCTTAAAGACACGCCTAGAAATGTGAGGAAAACACAGCAGCTCTGTGGGAACGTACCCTTGGTGTTAAGAGGGTGGACAGGTGGGACAGATTGATTGTAATTCTCTCATTATCTTTGCATTCCTGAGAAGGACCAGCACGGTGAGAGCTGCCTGGTGGCCTTTTGCTCCTGAGGCTTTTTTAAAACCTGAAATAGTTCCCAGCAGATTCTTGTGCAAATCCTGCAGACAGTGGTTGCTCGCGTGCTTTGCTTGACCTTCGCCCATGGAGAATATTAGGCAGTGAGGAGACCAATGCTTGAAATGTGGAGGACTCAATTTCAGCTCTATTTATGTTTTTTACACGGTTCAGTGCTAAGTTGAGAGTTCAACCTGCATAAATAAAATGTGTTACTTTCCCTTTGCAGTAGTTAAAAATATATATGAAAAATGCGTTTCTGTGAGTGGATTGCCTTTGTCCTTTGGAATTCTCTGAGGTAGCAATCTTGAACTGTTTTATATTTATAGGTTTTTTTTCCATTTGGAATTTTCTGTGCTTTCCAAAGGAGGGAGCTCAGGGAAACATTCAGCATTTAATATCTGGCAAGGGTGGAGGGTAACAGTTTGAAAAAACCCAAAACAACCAACCAATGAACCCAAATGAAGAAAAATTAAAAATAAAATCAGTGTTCTGGGTTTGCTGTGGACACAAATAGGAATTTCTATTTAAATGTACGCAATGTCAGCATGTATCAGAAAGGAATAAATCCCTTCCATATATTTGATGTACATCGGTCCTGTGAGGCAGAAATGTTTTCATGTGTCCGTGCCTTTTGGGAGGAGGCATTTTCCCCAGTAATAATAAAGGTGTGTTTAGGTTTTTTCGGGGTAAATCACATTTTGGGAGAGGTTCATCATAAAAGTATCACCTGTTCCTGTTAGCCTCACATTCCTCCTAAAGACGTTGTCAGAAATAAATTGCCAAGAGTGCTGATGGAAGAGGGAAATAAAAATAATTGATAAACAGTGCTAGATCACTCAGTAAGCAAATTTATAGCTGTTTTTCAGTGTTTATCTGTAATTTTATATAAATAATATCCATTACTCTTTATCTTCCACATTCTCTGAGGGAAGAGGGAAGTTGTTCCAAGGTGCTTCTGAAGCAAGGCAGACTTAGGCAGTGTCTTCTTGCTTTACACAACCTTTATTTTCTCTGTGAGAAAAGCTCAGGAATCTGCTGCTCAGCTAAAAGGGATTGAAATTTTATGATTCCCTTGGTTTTCACCTCACTGGGATGTCACTGTAAGAATGATTAAATTTATCTATTCTGTCAAAATCTTTCTGATATGTTTGTGTGGGTTGTATTTATTCCTACTCAATGATGTTATTATTTCTTAAATATAATATTTATTATTGAAAAAAATTAGTATTGAAAAAAACTCAGGGCTGGATGTGTGTGGTCAGCATTATCTAAAATTAATGTTCTCTAGCATTTGCTGTTCCATGACATTTCCCATTTGAACTTGTCCTAATAGGTCTACAAATCACATAACCTTAAAAACTCCCTGTTTTGATGGAAACTAAGAATAGTGGAAGCAGCTATTCTGGGTATTCCTTTTTAAAATCTTCTGATCTTTTTGGGAATATTGAAAGACTTGACTGTTCTCCCTCGTAGTTCTCTGAAAGCAATGGCAATTATTTTCTTAATGTTTCGAGTTTTCTTTCGTTCATCCCAGGACTAAATTTGGTGTGACTTTCCTAGCTAGAAAAGAAAACAAAACAAAAAGGGTTTTTTGGGAATGGTTTCATAAAATATGCAGGTGAATGGCTATTGCACTTCTATTTTTCAACTTGTCTTTTCTGAGACAAAACTTTGCTTTCTTTCCTGAAGCTTTGGTTATCATTGTTTGTGGGTGCTTGTGTACATACAGTCTAAATATTTTGTATGTGTATATACACATGGATTATTTTTCCTTTATTCACAGCAAAATATTTATGGCTGCTCTTAAACTCTCTGTGTTTGGACGGGCTCCTCTTTTCCCACAGTTCCCAAAATCTCTTTTGCAAAGAAGTCGATATTGGCCTCAAAATCTTCCCGATGCTTCCTCTGCTCCTGTGTCTGAGACCTATAAACATCAGACACCAAAACCCATAAAAATTTAAAAGTGCCTACTTATCTGCAGATAAAATTTTGCCTACAAATAAAATGTAAAGCTGAAAGAATATTTCCCAACAGGGCTATTTTAATAATGCATTTTTAGAGATTTTGCAATGTATTTCTTGGTTATGTTAAGTAAAAATTTATCTCAACTTTCAGGTTACACATGTTGCGTTTAAGCCAGGCTCTGTACCGTGCTATATTCAAAACAAAGATTTTGCAGTTGTTTGAATTAATAAAAACACACAAAAACTAGCTTAGGCTGCAATATAGCTGATATTTCCTCAAGACTTGCACAATCTTTTTCGGGGCCTGTTTCTATTTCCTACTTGGGCATTTTTTTCCTTATTAGAACATAAAGGACACAAATTTAGTAGTCTTATTTGTTGGATTTGGGGTGAAAATGTACTTCTAATTACAGCTGTGCTTGGAGGGTCCTGTTGGCTCCGGTCTACAATTTTTAATAGGCATTACAGGCAGGAATGGAGCTGGTTTTCCCTAGTGGGTAACCAAGGAGGGTTTCTGCCTGAGACACTTCAGGACAGGATTTGATCGTGGTGGTGTTCCCCAAAGTGTACATTTGGAGAATTGAACTCTACTGAATTCGTAGAGTTCAGTCAGAAATTGGTATTTAGACATGGTTAATTTTCTTCTGGTTAATGTGTTGTATGAGCCACAGAGGCAGCAGAAAGTGTTGCTTTTTCTGCATTACCTGTTTTCCCCACTCTCCCAGGTACATTTTGCACATTAACCTCATTCCTTGGCTCTCTGCAGGGAGATGTCCCAACCTAAATAATTCTGTAAACCTACAGGGCACCTCTGTGAAGTCAGAGAAACCTGGTCTGACTGGGAACACTTGGAAGTCATTAACAACATTTTTTCACTTCCAGTGAATGTGTGAAAGAGAATGGGAAGGGGAAAGGATCTTTAGGAAGGGGAAAGGTTTGTGAATAAAATGTGAGCTTGTATCAGCTTTGCTTAATAGGCTGAGAGATTGAGTCAAGCCTGGAAACTTGAATGTATCCTCTTATTTTATTTTACTTGTCTCTTGGCCTGTGAGTTGAGATCAAGAATCCAAGGAAGAAGCACGACAGACTGACCTAAAAGGGACATGTAGAGATTTGTGCTAACCTTGCTGCAAAAGCTGTGATATGAGTATTGTACCTATGGAGGAGGTACAGCAGGATGATTTTACTGTTTGCATAATTTACAAGCGAAATAAATGCACTCCTCTGGCTTGGATAATGATAGGAGAGCAGCTCTACCTTTGCTCTACAGCACTAAATATTGGCCTTTCATAAAATACTGATAGTGATGTGCTTTCCTGAGCACAGATTTGCAGGTAGGGGTAGAATCCTTTGATCAGGAGGGGTTCCCTTCCTCCTGGGCTGCTGCTGTGCCTGCAGGATGGGGCACCTTGGGGCCTTTCAGTGCTGCCTGTGTTTTCACTGCTTACTGCTTGCATGTTTTTCTTCTCCTTAGGGCAGAAATATTTTCCTTACAAGCACCATTTTCAGGCACCAGTAAGGATTATAGTTTCATTGTCTCAAATGATATTTTCATGTACAATGCCACTGATGAGTATTATGATGAGTACTGCTTAAAATTAGTCTTAATTAAATACCCTTTCTATTCTGTATTTCCTATAGAGTCCCTCAAATTTAACCAGTAGGACGTGACAATGGATAGTTGCTGCTACTTCTGATTTGCTTATTTTTTCATTATTGTCTTGTAAAAATATGATTGTATAAAGATGATAAAGCTGTTTTTTCAGTGATGGCAGTGGGACTATGCTGTGAAATTACTGCTTTCTTGAGTTGTTCTGAAAGTCACTTTTGGTTTAAATCGATTTCTTTCTCACGATGGTGTTACCAAGTTCAACCCCCATGGTCCATTGAAGGGATTTTTTTTGAGGGAACTGTACCTGCCTGCCTTTGGTTGTGTCAGCATTTCCACGGGAAGGTGATGCTGCACTGAAACCTTGAGACAGTTGGAACTTTACTGAGACACAGGCACGGAAGGGTTTCCAGAAGGTGAAATTCCGCTTTGTTTCATTAGCACAGGGGACAAGAGCAGGAAATCACAGAGAGGTAAGGAGATACAGAAGTCAAAGAGAGAAAAGTTGGTGTTGTAATTCTAGTAATGTTAATTAATGCAGTTGAAATATTTTAGAGATAGAATTCAGGTTTCTTATTTAAAAAAAAAGATGGTGAACAGCATCCTGGGAAAGAGGGTAGAATGAATAATTATGTTGTTGTTGTCATCCTTAGAAGGCAGAAAGCAAATATCAGTAGTAAACACTAATTCTCTCTGTTCAGTGATGGAATAGGAAAACTGTTCATCCCAGGTGAGAAGAGGAATTGTAGCAGGAATCATCCTGCAAGGAGAGACAGGGGTTTGTGGCGTGCTTGTGCTTTGTCTCAGCCACAGCTGCCATAACAGGGACGTTTCTTCTGGTCCTGATTTCCCCCAGGGTGGGCAAGCTGTGGGGAGGGGACGGTGAGGAGACAGTTTTTGCTTTCTTGATTTGCAAATGTTTTTCCAAGGCTTAATCACAGACAGATTCTCTGTTCCTGTGGTGGAATATTCCTCAGAAGTTTTGCAGCGAGCGTGGCTAAATGAGTGCAGGATAGCTGAGCAAAGTGTGTGCCCCCAGGAGGAAGGGGGAAGTGGTACTTGCATATGTTGTGAAAAACATATGCAACTAAATTTAGCTCATACTAGCAGATTCTACTCATTTTGAAGATTGTGGGATACTTCCAACCTTGGATGGAAAAGGGCATGGGAAGATTTTTTTCTTTATTTCTATTTGGGCTCTTGCATCTCTTTCTCCTTTTTCCCTCCCTCAAGGAAAAAAAAGCCTCTGAACAGAAGACAAATTATTTCTCTGCCTACACTTGTATCTTAGTAGTCTGATTTTAGCGCTATGTCGTCATGCTGCAAGATTAATTGGCATATGCTGGTTTTTGTTTTTAGCTTTCTCCAGTTTTGTACAGTAGCTAATGCTTCTCCCACAAATCTCAGATTTAACTGTGAAGGCTTAGCTTATTATCCAAAACAATTTCTTCCCTGTTCTTTTGAAATGCAGGAGCATTCAAAACTGCTGTTCATTGTGGGTAATATATATTTTGTTATTTGTGTTTATTATTCATACTGCTGGATAAAACCAGCACTGGATAGCTTAAAATTTATCTGCTAGCACTTTAGAACTGCTATTAACCATTTTTATGGGGTGTGCTGAGCTGGGAGTGCTCTGAGTGCAGTTCACAGAAATATGGTGTCAAATTGACCTCTTCAGTTCTATTTTCATAAATTATATTTTCCTCCCTGTCTCTTATTGGGGAAGTTGAACACTGACATTGGATATATCATGAACCTTGCTTTGATTCAGTTGGAAAACCACTGATTGCTTTCTCCTTTGAGGGGGAAAAAAATCCCCATTGATATTATAATTGCATGTCTCAACAGTAGCTGAAAAAAAAAAAAAAACCTTGTACCCTATATTCTAAAGTATATAATTTCTTCTCACAAAAGATACTTCCTCTCCCGGCAGATCATGCTTTGCATGTGGTGTGCTGCTGCCTTTCTGTCTCAAGCTAAACAAATACTAGTTAGTTGAAATAGATTTTAAGGATTCTAATTGTTTATAATCTTCTTATGGAGTCAGTGGCTATAATATATTCAAATTCAGGGATCGTACCTTGGATTTTCAAGCAGTAAAATAAGGTTGTTTACTCGCTGCTCTGAAGCTTTAGAAGACATTCAGAGAATTCCCTTTTAACACTGCACTTCATAAAGCTGTTGGTATTTCTTCCTTGACAGCAGGTACCCTTAGGTGTTGAATCCAAAGATTTTTGGCATCCAGAGGCAAAAGGATTTATAAGACAATTCTAAGAAGGTCAGTTATGAACGCTGAGTTGCTGTTTTTAGAGGTGATTCTCTCAGCTGCTTTTAAAGCTTGTCCTTTGTCTTTGGAGGGCCTCATTTTACAACAGAACTGCTGAAGGTTGAGTCAAGTTTGTTCAGAGCTGTTTCCCCTGGAAACATATTGGCAGGCATGATTTAGCACTGCTTGTCTTAATCCTGTACATTCCTGGCCATGGCAGGGCTGCACATTCTCTAAGCTTTCTTCCAGGCTGTACTTTGAGCATTTAGAGTGTGTGAAACCAAAGGCATTAAAAAGATGATCTGAAAAATGAGATTTTTTTCCTTTTTCTTTATTGTAGATGTAAACATCAAAAGTCTGAAAAGGGGGCTATTACATAATATGAAACTAGAGTTTTGAAGTAGCTTAAGAATCAACCTGAAATGTGAAAAATGTATGAAGTGACACAACTCTTTTCAGCACCACTGGGTCCCAGAAGTGTTTGGGGCAGTTCATGCCAACAGTCCACGTACATAAAATGGGTGTGCACATAAACTTGGTCCAATGACTGTTTCATTTAGGTAAAAGACCTCTTCATAACCACCCTTTTCTCATAAAGGCAAACTCCTGGACAAATTCACAAACTTACAAAAGAATGGTTATTCAGTAGATCTGGGGAGATGAAGAGCACACTCATATTTTAAAACCCACAAAAAAAGCGATTTGCCTTCAGGCAGACCTGCTGGCAGGAGGCACTCAAACGGTTCTGACTTCTGTCAGTGTAAAAATGAGTAGAATATGTTTGTTGAGGGTCTAATTATTGCTTTTAAAACAAGAGAATTGGATCTGGGTTCTGACTCTAGAAGAAGGCCTGGATTTCATTGAGGTTAGGCCTGGTCCACAATGGATGTGAATTTGTCTTCAGCTCAATCCATTTCTTTCAGGAAGCTGGACCATGTGCCTCAATAATTTAGAGAAAATTTCCTACAGTAGAGTTCTGCAGAAAACTGAAATGAATTCCTTACGGAATTCTCCAACACAGAGCTGGGTCCTTTGGGAGATCCTGGAGTGGAAGTTTGTTAATGCTCTGTTGTATTTTGTGGTATTTGCACCAGTATTTATGAGACTCCCATCATATTATGACATCTTGCCTCAATAGCTCTGAGAAATAGGGAAATCACTCTGGTCTACAAAGACAAAATGAGTCACTCAATCACTGAAAAATTGGGAAATGTTGTGGAGCAGGGCAGAGTCATTCCCTGTGCCAGGGGTGCTGCAGCACTGAGGGGGGATACAGCAACACAGGCCAGCTGCATTCACAGTCCTATTTCTGCTGTGTTTTAGTCCATAACCTCGTTTTCATTCTCATCAAATTAAAAGAAAAATCAATAAAATCATTATTGTATTGTCTAAAAGTCTGAGTTGGTGAGGGGAAATATTCCAAACAGTGTTCTCTTCCTGAGACAGAGTGTGTAATTTTACCATTGGGATGAACTGAGCAGAGGGAGAGCGGCTGTTCCTAACTCATCTCAAATGTTCTAGAAGGTGTTTGGTTTTGATTATTTATTTCTCTTAATTACCAACATTTTATTAAATGAATAAAAGTAAAAAATAGCTCTATTGATACTCCTTTCAGGGAAACACATCCTGATTGAGTACCACCCCCTTCTTCATTTCTTCCTTATGGCAATGCTGGCTTTGGGAGAGCAGGGCCAGGAAGGAAGCAGGGAGCCCAAAGTGCTGGGGAATGAGCACGCACAATAGAATCTGTGTAAAATCCAGTTCCTAATGTTACCCAGCGTTCCTCCCCCCAGACACTGCAGTCCAGAGTGAAACCCTCACATCTTCCCTGCTGGCAGCTGTTGCTCAAATGTCAAAACATTCTCCAAAGGATGTTTTGTTACAGAAAATGTGAGGTTTTGCTCATGAAAAATTGGTTTCTTAGAGTTTCAGTAAATACAGTTTTCTGAGAGAAACTTACTT